>BPLR01014174.1:0-99825 GCA_021605095.1 Caerostris extrusa
CTTCACATGTATTGCTGTTATTGAATTATTACTTTGATTGTCGACATTTGACTTTTACGCCATCTATTTCATTAAGGAATATTGCAAAATAATTAATTTTTTATGTTTGCAGTAAACTTATAATTGTTTGGAGGCTGCATTAGTTTGTTTGTTTCTTAAAAAAGAAAAAATATATGGAAATTATTGATTCAATTGAAAAATTATGAAATTTTTTTTATCATAATGTTTAATGATAATTTAGTGATTCTATCTTGGGCTCAGTGATAATGATGATAAAACAATGAGAATTTTTGCATTAAGTGTTTCATGAATTATAATGCAAAAGTCCACACAACCCTCACAAAATGAGCTGTTACTGTTTTTGGCGCAGATTTTCAAGCGTTTCTGTGAAATACTACAGAATGGTGTTTTCTCTCCGCTTGTAAGGATGTAGGACGTATTATACTCCCTTTTCGTTTCATCTTAAGAGTAATGTTAAAAATTTTTCTGTGGCAGGGTTATTGGAATTGGAAAGAGTAAGATAATTATTGAATACTTTTGATAAACACAACTGATTAAAAATGACGCTAATTTTCTGCAGTCTATTTCATTAATTAATATTTAATTAATTATTTATTTTTTGTGTGTGTGTAGGAAACTAATTATACGGAGGTTTGATTTGTTTGTTTGTTTTTTCGAGTGTACCGCATATGGAAATTATTATTTTTGATTTTATATGAAGATATGTAATGCTTTTTGTCAAAGATCATGATAATGTAATGGTCTTTAGCTTCTAAATGATAATGAACAAGTAAACAAAACACATACATAATACATAACAAAAATACTCTTTCAATTTTATCATTAAGTGTTTCATGAATCATAATGTGGAAAATCACTTATTACATCACAGAACGAGAGCTATTACCTTGAGAGGCCACTCAACAGAATATCTTCAAACTGCCTATTTTATAGAGATATACACTAATCTATAAATTGAATTGATGTCATAATGAAGCAGTCAGAATCACTGTTACAATCATAGGTAATATACTTCTCATAATCATCACATACTTGTTTTAAGGCAGCGCCTTGCATCCAGTAAGAATCATCCTTCACAACAACTGATTTACCTGATCATGCCTACTTCACTCAATCCTACTTTACCCCATCATTTAGTTGTGAAATCGGTTATGAGTTCAGGGTTATTGCAGGTATTGAGATTTGTATCAGAAATCGAAAGAGAGATAATAATGTGAGAGCTGATGATATAACATTCCTAAATTATTTGAGTCAATATGAACGTTCTGCCAAATCCAATGATGTATTAAAGTGGAAATCTGCGATAAATGAAAATTAGAAAGTATAGAGATAGGTTGATATTGCGCTTTGTTATTTAAATTAGATTTTTTTCATAATGTGATATTATTGCTCGTTTTCTGGGGTATTTAATGTCATAGAAACAAAACCTGAAATAAATTATTACATTGTCTATAGCATTTTGATTAAACCTAATCAGTTTATTTTACTTCCTTTTCAAATAAAAAATGATACCTATTTCCAAATGATAAATTATTCTTGCAAGGCACATGTGTTAAGCAAAAATTCAATCTGATAGGCATAATATAGGCATATATCTGCTAATTCAATCTGATTCAATTTATATTCCATTAAGTATCAATAATATTTCACCCTGATATTTCATTCATATAAAATGTGCTTACTCGAATAGCCATTTATATATACATAATAGTATATAAATATAAATAAGATTATATGTGTGTATATATATATATTTTTTTTTTTTCTGGAAGTACTTGAATTGAATTATGTCTCATTCTTGTAAAATTTGATTAAATTGACTTTCATGGTGAATAAGTTAAGCAAATTATGCAAAATAAGTTAACAAAAATATTTTAATTAGCAAAAGAAATAAAATATAATAACTTAAAGTTTTTCTTAAAACTTATTAAATTTGAAAATTTTATCATTTCGTATATTTTTAATATGAAGGAAAAAATAAGCTTCAAATTGTTAAATATTTATGAGAAATATCCCCTCATATTTTTTAAAATTTTCATACTAGACAGGAATAAATTTGTTGAAAATAATGTATAAATATTTAATTTTTAATTTTAAAGCACTGAATTTTAATGTTGCACTTCCAAATACTTGAAGATACTGTGTTCTGAGATACTGTGTTCTGAGATACTTTGTATTCAGAACACAGTTGTTAACAATAAAAAACATATCAATATCCGTCTGCTTCAGTCTAAATTTGAGTTATTTATTTCCTTAATTAATTGATGTGATGCTAAATAGCTAATTTTCTTTTTAATTCCTATCTTAATTTATATTTAATGTGATGTTCAATATTTAAGTTAATTATTTTGGATGCCTTTTAATAAATTATTTTCTTTATATGTTTGTGAAAAATCAAAATAAAAATAATGTCTTAGTAACATATTTTAATTAAAATTGATGTTTCAATAGATTTTTCAGTTTGAAGAAAATACATTAGGATGTAAATAAATGTTTTGTTGAGTATTAATATTTTAATTCATAATTAACTGTAAAAAAAACATTATTCTTGTGTGTCGAAAATTGGCTTGGTGTATAGTTTTAATACAGATACATATATGTGTATACTTTATTGCTTACTGCCTATCATCTTGATTCTAATTTTTCTTTATTAATCTTAAATAAACTAAATAAGAAATAATTTGGTGTTAACACTTTACTATCAGCTTACTTGCAAAGAAATGGCTAAAGATATAACTAATTCAGAATCTCACTTTAAATCTATAATTAAATAAACGAGAAATAATAAAACCAATAAAGGATATACTACGACAGAGAGGAATCTTTTAACTAAAACACAAGAATTTTAATAAAGATACTGAGTAATTAAAAATGCAGAAGCCTAAGTAATTCGTTGATAAAACTGTTTATTTACCATTTAAACAATCATTATTTTTAAGAAGGATGTAATATTACTTTTGTTACTTCATGATATGTAAAAATATACTTAATTTTTTAATCACAAATTTCAAAAAAATAATTTTATAAAAAAATCACTTTCAATATATTTACAGAAACATGTTTAAATTCGTTTACAGTTACAATATTTGAATAATTAAAAATGCATCAAAACTTTTTCATTCTGATTAATAGAAAAACACTGACAGCTGGTGTTATTTTTTATTTTTTATATTGAAAAAATGACGATAAGTTGTACTGTTTTAATTTTACCTAACTAAATTATAATATTTTATATATAACAAAAAACAAATTTAATTAAACTAGTAATTAGCGTCCCTTATAATATGTCTATCTGACATCAATTCACATCTGTCTCATAAAATATCATAAAACTAATGTTAATGTCAGTTAAATTGTTATATAACAATCAGCCATATACTCATTTATATGTATCCTAAAAATTGTTTATAAATATTTCTGTAAAAAAAATCTATATATCCACTAATAAATTTTTCAATAATGTGTTTTAATGAAATAAAAATTATGTAAAATAATTTATCGACATTGCTTTTTTTTCATGTACGGAAATACTTCAATCAGATAACTTGATTAGCAAATATTGTAAGTGCAAATGTGCTAGTTGTTAGCAAAAATAATCATATCGTTTAAAATACAACTTTTAACTTAAAATATTTCTTATACTCTACAGTTTCCAAAATTATGTAATATACAAATTGAAAATTATTTAAAAAAAAAAATCATTTTAATTAAAAGTTTTGATATAAATAATATAAATTCATTAAAATTCTATATTTATTAAATTTATAATTATCATGACATACAGAACATTTACAACTGAAAAATTTCCTAAGATTTCAAAGCAATTTCAAAATTTCAGATTCCAAAATTTTGGCAGTGTATTTCCAGTACAATTTTTATCATCTCATTAAAATGAAATACAATGCACCAATTCCTTAGGATTTCAATTTCAAAGTTTTCCCTGAAGAAGAATAACAATGTAAAAATTTGAGACATTCATTCACAGACCTCATTCATCTGCCTTCCATCCATGTCCACATGGAACCAGACAGACGGAAGATTCGAACCACCTTTTGCCATCACACCCATTAAAGATGTGTCCAGACTCTGAACCTTTAAAAGTTTAAGTAATTTTGTTATATCAACTGGCGTGGACCGAGTTATCTCGTTTAACAGGCACGAGTTCCTCTTTCATTTTCGGTCTCTGAGAACAACAATCACTCGCCCTCCCCCTTTCACTCGTTCGATCGATAGGTATTTTCAGTCGCAGTGACTTTTATTTCACCATGTTCTTCTATTGTTATAAAGGTTAATCAATTTTAGAGGACATTGATGTGATGTTGAAGACGACAAAGAAAAAAGAGCCGGAACATTTCCAATAGTATTTTCAGAAAAACATAGTATGTGGATTGGTCTTTTTTTGAATTCTATTTCATGCATGGTGGAATGTATCTAGTTTTTCGCTTTCTTCCTCTTTGTTTTATGAAATTTTTTGACAATGGTTCTTGATAACTTTTAAAAGTATTAGTATCTGATCAATCATAAAAGTATGTAACTAAGAGTGCTTTATATATATTTATTTATTCTACCTACATTACTGTTGATGATGTGCTTCCATGTAAAAAAAAAATATTTGATCAAAATATCACAAATGATAATTAATCAATTTTTTCCCTGTCTATTGCCATGATGATCACGATAAATCTATTGGGCCCGAGGAAATGAGAGGAAGCATGTTAATTTCCCAGTTCACACCTTTGGAATGCTTTTTTTTTTTCCAAATTGTTGTGACAAACTGGGGTACACTATAAAAGCCCTTCCCTCGCAATACACTCTGTTTAACGTTAGATCTTCCATCGTGGAAACAAAAAAAAAATCAGAGAACAAACTACCTCTCGGAAAACATTCCTCTATATTCCAATTATATTTAATACTAGCTGAATTACCATTATCCAAAAATATTCAATACTTGCTGAGGTGTTTGGTTCTACAAAAATTCATAAAACCACATCCGAATTCCCTTTTAAAATGAGGAAATTAAAAGATAAAAGACGAATAATTTCGAATAATAAGTTTTGAAGTAGCCTAGAATCGTCCGTAGCCGCATGTACGTGCCAAATTTAAAAGTTCCCGGTTGAAAACTGAGAATCTATACGAAAGATACAATCGAATAAATGAATGCTCAAATATACATATATATATATATATATATATATTAGACTTTGTAATGCTTTCTTATGCAAAGGAATTTTGTATATATTGAAATATATAAAAATACTTCATAATGAAATTTACCTCGTTTTATGTTATTACTAAGAAATAGTCTAACAAGTGCGTGCTACTTTTAACTTAACATATGGGTTTAAGAAATACCATATTTAATATCAAGACATAAAATTTTATTTATCAACGAACTGTTATTAGAGTACACAATTATTTTAATGATGCTTTGTTAACAAAGATATATGTGATTGTACTAAATACATAATATCAACATTTTTATTGTAATTTATTTACCAAAGACACATTGGTCATTTATGATGATTCCTTTATTAATTCATAGATTGATAAAGCATTAAAAAATGAGATAGAAAGTGGGGATTGACCATTAAAATAATATAGATTCATTATATAATATAAATTTATTTTGATTGAAGTTGCTCAATGGAACTTGTGATTTTTCTAACATTCATTATTTTATGTATTTGATATACTTTATTTTTCAACTAAAAATGTGGCATGGTGTTACTTTATAGATATAGCATACATTAATTTTATATATCCTTAAAATTTAATTTAATAACTACATATCACATTTACAAGTAAATGAATACTAAATTTTAACGTCACTTAAAAAGCAATTTAAATTTTATTAGCTATAAAATAGATGACTTGTAAATAATTCAAAATAATTTAATTTAGTTATTGTATAGAATAAATTAAATAAAATGCCTGAATTCATTTTCCTACAACTGAGAGCTCATATGCTCATTTTGAATAACACCGTCAGTATCAATTACTCTTGCAGTGAATTAATCTAAGAATTCGCTTTTTTTCAGCTACTGTTAATTAACTCTCTCGAAGCAGAATATTCTGGGAGCTTCTCAATGGTCAGACTGAAGTGTTATTTTTGTCATTTATGTTATTAACTTTCGTGTACTCAGGGGAAAAACCTCGTTTACATTGTGCTCGAAATTTGAAGAACGGTTAAATTTTGAAGCTCAACAATTTAGTAAGAAAACCTTCCACGGAGCATTAATTTTTCTCCTTTTAAATTGTAATTTAAAGTGAATTCATGAATGTAATTTGTCAAGACTGCATTTTAAAGATTCATTAGCCAGGACTTTTTTTTTATTCTTTTATTCGCACTCTGGCAATACCTTAATAAATTAGAAAAGGTACGAAATTACTCTTGGGTTCATTTAAAATTTATTATACTCCTTATTTAATTTAAGGTTCCATTATCTTTTAATAATAAAATTCAAAATTATTTTAAATAAAATTCATTATATTAAAAATGAAATTAAGAATTAAGTATTTAAATAAATATTAGATTTTAGTATGAGAATAATGATTTCTCATATGTAGTTAATTCCAAATTTATTAATGCATTAAGGTAAACGAACACCTTCGAAGGAATTTTTTTGAAATTATTGTTGGAATACTTAATCTTTGTAGACATTTTTTGGATTGAATACATCTAAAAACTTATGATTTCACATAAAAAAATTTCATTATTATTTTTTGAGCTAAAAAGGCTAAAGTAAAGATAAAAATTGCCAATAATTGATACTGTTACAAAACATGATAACTCAAATTCAAATTAATATTTTTTAAATTTCTAATTTTCAATCAATATTTTTTGTATTTATTTGCACAAACACTCTACAGGAAAAAGCCCTTTGGTAAATTTTTATATTTATTATTTGTTATATTGTATTGGTTTAAATGTTGTAGACAAAAAAATCTTCCAATATTTGTATGTAGTTCAAAATTTAAAAATTAAATTAAAAAAATATTTATTTAACTGAAAATGCAATTATTTTAATTAACGCAATTATGATTATTATTGTACTTATTTATTGGAAAATAACAGGAAAGTACTTATAAAAAAATAGAAAGGATCATTTCATTGAAATAAAGGTGGGACATTGAAAAAAAGAGAAATATCTGTTAGTTCTTAAGGAACTGCATGATTTTTTCCTGTTTAATTTATTTTATTTATGGATAACTTAATTAATTAAACATGACAAATATGTGTTAATGTGTATTAAATCAGATAAATATTCGGCAAGCAGCTATCCGAATCATCGCCAACTCTATTTATAAAGAAATAACTGTGATACAGATTACACAGATTACAGATTACTAAAACAAGGCAAATTTTCGACTAATTTATATGTTTAATTCATTAAAAAATAAAATCCAAATAATTATTATAACTAATTCTAGAATAAACAGATTTAGAATATGGATGATAAATCGGAATTCAGCAATTTATACTGTATTGTTTATCATTGGTTTTATGAAATATCTTTATACACAAATTAATAATGAATACAAATAGACTATTAAAAATAAATTTAGTTAATTGTTTTTCTCTTTACACTTTACTTAAAAAAAAGACTAAGTTTATTTTTTTCTAAAACATACTAAATTATTTTAATGAATGTGATAAAAACTATTAATTGTATATTTAAAATTAATCCAATTTCTTTAATTTCTTTATTTTTATTTCAATTCTTATTTAATTAACACTGAAATTTCGAAGGAAAATTTATTCATTTTTATATTGAAAATGTTTGCTGTAAAAAAGTGTTTGCAATGCAGAATTAAATTATGATTTCAGGAATTTTAAAGAATAAGGAATGAAATTGTATTGCTTTAACATGATAAAAACTTTAGAATTTAACCTTAATTGTAAATAATTTCTAGAATAAATAGCTAAATAAAATTCACTGAGGTGATTACAAAGAATTCAAAGTATTGAATAGTAGAAATTAGATTTTTATATTCAGCTGAAAATTAATTTAAAATATATTGCAAATAATAAAATACCTAAGATTTTTTTTTTTTTTAAATTAAACAAAATTTTAAGATAAATATAAGATAAGATAAAAATAAAGATAAATATAAGAAAAAGAGATAAAAATAAAGTATTTTTAAAATTAATTAAGTTCTTTGCATTAAATTAATGAAATATATAATTCGATCAACTTTTTAGCAATTAAAAAGTAACTCTTTCTATTTATTCCTTGTTTGAAATAATAATTTAATTTCTTTCGCTAATAAAATAACTAATGTAAATAGTAAACAATAAATATAATCGCAATTTGATAGAATATTTTAAAACAATGTTTATAATTGAGCCTGAAAATAAAAAAAAATGGAAAACAGGAAAAAAAAAAATTCTCCTCCCAAAGTAAACTTAATTATTAATCAATTTAACATTGTTTTCATGAAGTTTTTTCTTTCTTTTGTATTAAAATAGATTTTCTTTTTAATTTTTGGAATTAATAAAAATTCGGCAATATCATATAATTTAAAAATGATTATAAATAAAAGGTACGTTTATTTATTTTTTATAAGTGCATCGTATTGACTATATTAATTTGCAAAATAATTATGTGTTTGATTGTTATTTATTCTATATTATAAAAACTTGGCTTTTTTCTAGAAGACTTTTTATAAATATAAATATATAAAATATGTTTTATTTACCCAAGTATTTGTTTTATTTAAAAATTATAATAGTTTTGTGAAAAAGGATAACACTGGGAATTAATAACAATATAAATAATTTTTATGCATATTCTACTTGACTACAGATATAAAAAAAAATAACACAAAAATAAATAAATTTAAAAAAATGAATAAACATTAAATTTAAGGCTAAACTCGAAAATATAAATTTTAATTTTAATTTGTGTCATTTTGTTATTCGCATCGTTATTGTTAAATTATAATTAAACAACCCAACTTCTATTTCTTCTATGTTTGACTCCTCCTTCTCTGTGATTTATTAAAAAGTCATCTAACTGATAAAAAAGGTTTGTTCCGACAATTTGCGAAAATTAAATTAAAAGTAATTTTGAGGAATATTGAAGAAAGAAAATATTGCGAATAATTTCATTCCTGCATGTTCATTCCATTCGCTGTAGTTCCAATTCGTTCCATTTTAAAATAAATTATAATTTTCCTTTTTAATTCTTTTTTATTTTTTATTATTGTTTTATTGTATCAAATTTAAAAAAGACATGACTTTTATGTAAAAGTTATATTATTTGAAGTAATAAAATATATTTCTCTAAATTATAATCTGTATTTTCAAATCGGTTTAATTATATATCAAGAAAATTAAAAAATTTATATTCACTTTATAAACCATTTAATTTTTTAGGGACATAAAGAATTACTTGCATTAAAATTCCTTTGCACTGTATTCGTCAAGTAATCAGTTGAAAAAAAAAATTCGATTTAAATATGATCACATTAAAATCTTTTAGGATAATATTTTTTCCTTATTTTAAATTTATATTTGTTTTTTTCAATGTTTTAGAAAATTTAACTATGCAAGTACTCAATATAAAACACTCATCTAATTATTACAGCTTATTATTAAAGAATATTACAAAATCATTTTTACCCATTATTCAACAAAATTTTATTTGTATATGAAATATGTTTTTAAAACACTAACACTAACAGAAGAAGTTCTAAAAGTCAGACTTTTAAAATACTTTTATTTCTGCTTCAAAATACTTTTGTTTAATTGGATTTCGAAGATTTATATATGCATTTTAAGATGCTTCAAAGATAGCGAGCTTTGTTTGAAAATGGTGATTCTAATAAAGAGGCAAAAGATAACGTTTCACTAGAAATCAACTTTAATATTTATTTTTCTGTCATGCAGCAAATAAATGCAGAGAAAAAAAACTGAAACTTAAGTTAATATTTTGATCCCATTCTTATCTTTTCACGCTCTAAAGGCTATTGTTAGCAATTGCAGGGATTTTTATTCCAATCGATTTGAGTTCCAGCATAAAGTTTCCATGGTGTTCATGGAGAATAAAAACACCATAGAAATAAATGGAAAAATAATGTTTTATTAGGGATTCAAATGCCCGAGAAATTACTTCGAGTTAAATGGATTGAATCTTTTATTTTTTTTTCCTTTGGAAATTTTTTTTCTTGAATTCTGAATTATATTAGTCATTATATTTTTATCAGAAAAAAAAAAAAATCATAAAAAGCATTTTATATTTTTAAAAAGGAAAGTCATGAATTGAAATGAATGTTTAACTCATAAAACAATGGAGCTGAAATGACTAAAAATATCTGCATTATACTTTGAAATAACAACGTTTTTCAAATTGAGGTAGTCTGGAAAAAAAATCAGGATTTTAAAATAGAAAACACTGAAATATGATATATCTGAACTTAATTTCTTCCATGAAAGAGCTAGGTAATAAAACTATTACTTCATTTGACATTAAATATGTTATTTTCATAAGATGAAATCTTCTTATTAGTAAAAATATGAATCTTTTGTAAAATATTTTGATATAATTATTTTAACTCTAATTGAATATAGTTGAATTCTGCTTTTGCAAGAGCATTCATTTTCACGATTATTTAATAAGTATTTATTTTTAATTTATATGCGATTTTCAAAAATGCAAGACCACAAAATTATATTTAGAGCAAAATGTTTCGTTTCATAGAACATACAGTTAATTACTATTATACATTTTTAAAATGTTTTTACTAAATAAAATCTCATAAATTCGGTATACTAAAATATAATGCTTGACACATTACATGAACTGCTCATCTTTAATTACACAATTGTCTGACATAATACAATACAATTAAAAATATTTGTTTATTATAGTGTTAAAAAGGCCAGAATAATAAAGTTTATTTTGTATTTTCTTTTTAATTTAGATCATTAAACTAATAAAAATTAAATTATGCTATATAAATGTTTTTAAATAATTTTGATAACAATTATAAAATATTTATCCAGATAGAAATATTATAATTATGCTATATAAATATTTAACTGTACGTATAATTTTCTATATATAAATTATATATAAAATATTTAAATATTATTGTACCATTTTTGTTACGAAAAATATTCAATAAATATCTAATTGTTATGATAACTGCCTTCGTGTAAATTATGAATGGAAATTCCTTATATAAATTGGAATTTTAATTTTTACAGGAGAAATGTAGTTAGAAGCATTTTTTTAAGAATGATCATAAGTTAATAAAATATTTTTTTCATTTACAAATTTCAAATATTAAACACGTACTAATTTATAAATTTTATGAATATGTCATGTTTGTTACATAATTTGCTTTATTACTGTTGCATTTAAAATTTAAAAGAAACACATTTTAAGAACTATGCATATTTTTTGTTGAATAGCAAACTTTCAAATAGGCATTCTTGTTAAATTATCATTTTTAAAAGTTATAAAATTATTTTTAAAATATTAAAACATATTTGAAATACAAACAAATTTGAAAATTTTCATTATGTGGAAAATATTTAAAATAATTTTACTACTTGTCAATTTAAATTAAAAAAAAGATACTTTTCCATTCAAGTTGGGAAAAAAAAAAAACAAGTGTATAAAATATTTTGTCAAACATATTCAGTTTCTCTATTATTATAATATGATGTCATTTCATTCCAAATGTTTTAGTGTTTAACTGCAAAAAGAATTACTTTTTTAAACTCAATGCATTCTTTTAAAATGGGGAAAAAAAATACGATAAGCCTTCCACCCAGTTCATGTTTCCAGAAATGCATCTCAGATTCAGATAAAAATAAAATGATATTCTTTTCTTTTGAAATCTTCCAGCAATTCACTTTTTAAATAACAAATAAATCCATTTCAGCATTTTTTAAAAAAAAAACAAGAGTCAGTCAATTGAATCATAAGATAGAAAAAACGTGGTTAAAAATGCAAGAAGGAAAAATATATTATAAATCTGATAAAAACTTTTATTTATGTAAATTTAACTCTTGTTGCTTCTATTTTTAAAATTATCTTAAGAAGCTGTATTAATTCTTGTAAATCCTTTGTAGTTTTAAAAGTAATACACGAGTATATAATATAGGAATATATTTTGACTTCGATTCAATTATAAAACCTTTGCTTTATGGAATTTTGAAGTTTAATTAAATTTAGAGTGTGTAACTGTAACTAAGGATGTCTTCAATTATAAAGCTCAAAGGGATTAAGAATTTCTTGGAAGTATTACGACAGGTATTTGAATTCAATTTATACCCTGCCTTTGTATATTAATATTTTCTGGTCGTGAGTTCATGGAAATTGTTGAAGGCACTACAGATTCTAGATTCTAAATAACGTAATTTAAAATTAAAAAATATTATTACTCTATAAAATTTTATGCTGCTGATAAGAATTTATTTGACATTTTGAAAATTTGACTGTAAGGATTTAAAATCATATTATTTTTAAGAAAGAAAATTTAGAAAATGTTTCTTTTAAAACTGTTTGTATGTACATTTTACAAAATCAAGGAAATGTAATATATTTCCACATCCAATATTCAAATTGTTATATTTGAAAAGGCATTAATTTTTCATTTCCAATAAAGTTAACTATTCAAATTTTTGTTATGCTGAATAATTTAAAAAATAAAATTAATTCCACACTATGCATGTATATATAATTTCAGAAAATTATATTAATTATTAAAATTAATACATTAATTATAAAAAGTATTTAATTTATAATTTGGTTTATGAATTTATAATAATAAAGAAAGGCGCTTAATATTAATAAAAGTTAAAAATTTGTCTCATAACTAAAGTAGCTTGAAATTAAGTGAAAATATATATAAAATATTGTTTCGAATATAAAATTCATTCTTTCATAAATTCGTTTTTAGAAAAAAATTTAAAAATCTTTATTTATTAAAATTTAATTAATGTTTTATTAAATTTTCCTTTTACAAAAAATAAATAAATAAATAAATAAATAAAAAATTATAAATTAAAAATTAAAAAAAATTTAAATTGTCAATTAACATAAAAATTCCATGTCTAATGGCAGCTGAAGTGTGGCTGGTTTCTTAATTTTTAATTCGCAAGAAAAAAGTTGGTTTTCATGGAAGTTGGTTTTAAAAAACTTTTGTTTTTTTGAGTATACGTTAACATGCAGTTTAAGGAAAATATTTAATTTTTTGTTATTCAAATTCATTGATTTCAGAATAATTCAATTTGTGAATTACTGCAATGCATATCAATTACAAAAATTCAATTTTTAAAAAAAATTGAAATTTTTAATTTACTTTAAATTTTACTAAATATTAACAAAAATTAAAAGAAATTTCTAATTAAAATTTAACATTTGCAGTAAGTGTTTAACAAGTACACTGGTAAAATAGATTAAGCCAATTTTCAACTCTTAAAATCCAGCATTAAAATAAATTGTTTATTTTTTCTTTCAATGTTTCTCAAATGTTTCTAGATATAGATGATTAATATCAAAAAGAAGATAAATCTAAAAAATTACAATTACACGACCAAAATTTATTAAATTTTCATAAATAGATTAAATAATAATTTTGCATTTGATATGAAAAGCTGGAGCCGTTGTCTTTAAATATATGACCGAAAGCAAGCTTTTCAAAAGTCTGAATCAATATCTTTTACTGGTCAGAGTCAATCATAATTAGCAAAATGGTTAATTGTGTGCAAAATGCTTTTCAAAAACCAGAATCCTCTTCAACAGTAAACATTCCAGAAGGATCTAGAGCTGCAAAGGCCACAGAAGACGGCTATTTACAGCTTTCTCCAAGAAGACCTAAAACCGCTACATCAATTCTTTATCTTGTAGGACACTGAACACTGACACTCTTGTAAACACTATCTTGATTAACTTAGAGCAGAAGAAGAGGAAAATTGTATACAAAACTTCTAGCATTAACTATATGTCTTACACACTGCATCTGAAGTAAAAAGTCTAATTGCGCATGCTTACATATCAGTTTAAATTGTCGAAAAATTTAGCAGAATGTCTTGATGTGGAGCATAGAAGAAGCAAAAAATCACTACATTTAACTAATTTAAGAAAGTAAATTGTTTTATACATGTTAAATAAAACGTAAAACTTACAAAAACCATATTTTTGCTTTTAACTTAAATAAGATTAATTCATATTCCTGCAACCAGCCAAATATCCATCTCTCCTTTCCTTTCTCTCTATCTTCATAAATCCCACACATTTCATGGGCTTTATACACCCTTGCCCTACGTCACAATCGTCGTCCGACTCAGAGGTAAACCAAAGGTTAGAAAAATTTGCATGAATAAAAGATTAGAGCTGACTAGTGAACAGAAATGCGATTTGATCTGTCTTCTGCAATTGCTCAGTATCTTTGAACTTGACTCCGCAGTGGGCTATGCTGTCTACTGAATTAATAAACACAATTGTTTTCAGCATAGAATATCGCTGTAGCGTTTGAGTAACTGATAAAGGTCTGCACAATTCAGAAATTGTTTTTATTTTATGCATTTTCAAAGCAGAAAATAAATCTATTATATTTTTCGTGTCTAATTTCTTAAAACACTATTTTATTAATGTTTTATCAAATGTGATTAAATTACAATAAATAATAATTTCACATGTTTGAAGTTTTCTGATTTTCCTGAATTTTTGAAAACCAGTCTAAATATCATTTTATCTTTTTTGTTATTATAAGATTTAAAAAATAATCTATAATTTTTTTTTTTCCGAATTTTTTTTTTTATTATATATTTGAATTGAATTGAATTTTTCTATATTACACATTTTTTTTCTATATTATTAACAATAGTTTTATTTTAGCACAGATTGAGTAAATAAATTTGCAATATTTTTCAAGAATATTTTTATATTTTTCGTATCAAATTTGTAAAACACTGTTTGATTATTTTTTTACAAAATTTCATTAAAATAAATTGAATAAAAATTTCACAGTGAGAATATTTCTGATTTTCCTGATCTTTTTAAAAACTAGTGTAAATATCATTTTCTTTTTTTGTTAATATAAAATTGAAAAAAATAATCTAAAATTTTTTGAATTTTTTTCTATATTATATATTTTTTATATTATTAATATTAATTTTATTTTTAGCACAAATTGAATTAAAAATATTTGTAATGTTTTCAAGATTATATGTTTTTTAAAAATTCTGTAAATGAAACTGAATGCATTTATAACTTTAATTTCAAAACATATAAAAAAATTGTAGTAAACATAGTTAATCGCAGTAAACAAAAAGTTAAAAAGTTGGCGTAGGATGCAGAAAAGATAAACTACAGCATAAATCACTGTTATTATTTTGATTCTTTCTAAAATCAAAATCTTTCGAAATCTGTTTTGCAATAAAGTTCATCTCAATATTGTTTGTGAGAAAATAAATTACCAAATGCTTAAGGAAAAGGAAGACAAAAAAATAGAAAATGAAACAGCAAATATGTTGCTTATTGAAGTAGTCTTCTACGCCCCTCCATCGGCCTAGAGTACCAGATCAGGAGTCTCGTGATTTATGAATGGAGTTTGAGACAGATTATCTGGCCCAATAACTGTGCGCATAAAATAGGAAACGCTTAAAGTGCCTGTCAGCCACAACGACCAAATTTGTCATGCATTCAACGACAAAGTATTTTCCATTTACTTCGAGTGATTAGCTTTTAACGGAGTAACATTTTCGATTTTTACGATTCATTACGTATTTTTTCCCGATTGGCTCCCTAAAAAAGGAAAACGAAATTGATGATTGCCTTTTTTTTTGAGAACTTAGAATACTGCAAAGTTTGTAAGGAAGGAATTCAAAAAATAATTTACAAAGTACAGCAAAATAATTTCTATGTTCCTGTTTTATTTTAAATTTGTATGTTCAATTTAACTATCTGTTTATCGATTTATATTATTAATGTTAGTTTTTCACATAAAGAATATTGTGTTTGTAATAGTATTCCTTTACCTGTACTTTATGACTAATTTAACTTTTGGGTTTAGCTGTTTCACATGAGAGATATCAAAAAGGTTTCATCAGTATATTCAACTATTGATATGAGAAAAATACCTACACAGTGAGAGTTACAATGGAGCTCCTCGTTTCTTAAAAGCAGTATCAGCAGTATTTGCAACATATATCTTTAGCTGAAATTGAACCCTCATACACTTACTTAATAACTTGTAAGCTAATAGATAAAAAACGATTCTGATTCTAATACTAGTGAATTGGAACAGATATATATATTTGAGGTATTTAAATATTTTCTTTTAAAGTAGGAAATAAATTATTTCAATTTTCCCAAATATTTTCAGGTGATATCATACCGTGACACAATTTTCACGAAACAATGTTTTGTTTATTTTTAATTATTTCATTTAATTCCTTTTTTGTTTTGTGCACTACGAAACTTAATAATATTACTGCATTGAAATCAACAATTTCAAATTATGTCACAAGTTGAAATAAAACTATCATTCCCCTGAAAAACATTCTTTTTTTGTACAATAAAAGGGCTTTTATTCTACAAATGACACGCCACTACGAAATTTAATAATATTACAGTATTGAAATCAACAATTTCAAATTATGTCAAGTTGAAATAAAACTATCATTCACTCGAAAAATATTTGTTTTGGACAATGAAGGACTTTTGTTCTACAAATGGCATGCCACAGACAGGCAAACAATGGATGTGACAATACAATGATCTTCTTTTATTGCCTTCTAGGAAGACTTTGAGATATAACTACTCACATTTGCCTATCATATGAAAGAAAATCTGAATTACTCTCACCAGGCAGCCAGCTTTTACATACCATGTCAAAATTATCCTCCTGTCCCTTCCTTTTTTTAAATAGTATTTACAACGCATACCCTTGGCGGTTTTAAATCGCAGACTACTTCAAGTATTCGTGAAAAGAATATATGAAAATTCGATTAAGCATTGGATTTATTATTAATTGTTATTCTTATTTGTCCTTAATATATATTCGAAAAATTTAATTCATTTTGTTCTAACTATTAAATAAAACTCTTAAAGTTTTCAAGCCTCGATTTCAGATATATTTAAAATAACATTGTCCTGAGGCATAACTATTCACCACACATAGTTTAATTTTTCTTCAACTATTTTTGCTTTATCTTTTGCCGTCGTACATCGTCAAAATTTAATGATATCAAGGGGAAAAACCTTTGTATTTATCTACGTGTTTATATTTGTTGTAGTAAGGAGAAATAACTGGCGTAAAAAAGTTATAAAAGCATATGTCTTCTTAATTGGCCTCTTGAGCTTAAAGAAATATATATTGGTACAATTACGACCTCTAAGGCACAAAACATATCTCGAAATTGAGAAAATGTCTCTCATTACAGTCCATGATAGTAGGAAAAGAAGTCTTCTTTTCTTTACACGTTTAATATCCTTATTATTGCTGGTCTAGTCTCCGCAGAGAGTGATATCGGAACGCTTAATGGTTATGATATTTCTGGCAGTAACAGAAGAAATCTGGCCATGATAATACATATCATTTTTACGAAGTTTGTTCTCTGGGGCTAATCATATGCCACCGTCGTGACTTCCCCGCGAAGAAGTTGCGAATAATAAAGTATTATTTTGTTCGCTTGGTTTAATAACTACACACTTTATTTTCTCGAAAACTTTTACACTGTTTCTTAAAGATTAATGAGAGGTTTCTATTTTATGGAGCATTGGAAGAAAGGACCATGTGGTTCTAAATTATAATAGTTTTCAGTTCATAATTTTAATAGTTATTTTCGATGTTTTAATTTTTTATTCATGAAATAATCGTATGAGGATAAATATGTTCTTTGAAATTATGTAACATTAATAAAGGCACCTTAGAAATTCAAATAGCTATAAAAATATATATTGCTTTTCTAAATGGTTTGCTTCGACGATAATGCAATGTAAACTAGTTGATATTTTAAATTTTAACGTAGGAGAAGTTAAAGAGATTTACATAATAGTAGTGCAATATCTTTATTGGAATATGCAAAGGAATTAAATAAATTTGTATGCAATTTCTCAATATCTATATCGGCAAATTATTGTATGAATATTTTTTCTTGTTGTTAGTTAATCGTAGCATATATGTTCATAGGGTTTGTTGTGTCTAGGGAGTAATTGGATAAAAAAGGAAGAAAACAAAATGTTCTTGCTCTAGCCATTTTTAATTACACGCTATTATTTTCAGCTATATTTACAATGAATAATTATTCTGCGTTATGCAAATATTCGTCCTATACATTCTCTCGCTGAGTCAAGCAAGCATACATTCTCGTCGACCACCAACTTTGCTCTCATCTCATCAACTTTGGTCAAAGTTCTTGTAGAATCAAAGTTCAGATTTCATCAATCCCACCAATGAGGAAAACTCTCAGTGACGCCATTTGCTAATTGGATTAATATACAACAAATCCTAGATGTATAAAGTATTTCTAAACTGTTTTTAGAATCAACAAGAAATATTTATTATAAAATTCAAAATATTATTATAAATTATTTTATATATAATTTATTATTAGTATTATTTATATAATTTTATATATATATATATATTATTAAATTTTTTATAAACAAATTTTATTATAATAATTAATTATAAAATTAATAATTTATTATTTATTCCTGCATTCAAGAACTTTGATAACATTAATCTCAAATTTAGAATAAAAAAAAAAAAAGAAGGATTTCTTTCTTTTATTCAATTTCTATATTTATTCATTATGCTTTCATTTTTACTTATATCTTTTTTACTTATACATTTTTTACACAGTACAGTACATACATTTTTACTTGTATCTGTAAAAATTTTGCAACAGCGTAACTTATTTTTATTTTTTGAAGTGATATATTTGTTGCATTCCATAAAATACATATGATGATTTTTAATAAAATAATAAATCATTATTATTATTATTATTATTAAGAATCGAAATATCTTGTGACATGTTTGTTTCTTCTATGAACTAAATCTACCTTCATTCGCACAGAAATTAATCCATCCAGATATAAAAGGGAGCTATCTTTCAAAACAATGCATCTGACCAGTTATTCTCATTCCACATCACGAAAACAATAAAAGGAGCGGCCCTTAAATTCTCTTCAATCACACAAAGCTTACGACTCACGTGACATTTCTGTTCCCAGCTGCAGAGTTCCGCGATCCGTCATCAACAAGAACGCTGACCTCCTTGCTGCCCAGTTTCTAACTAATGCTATTATATCTCGGGGACAGAATGGCTTGCCACTTATGCTACGGCGTCATTAAACAGTTGAGATTGATGTTGACTCGATTTATGTTTCTTGCAACGACACGTTGTATTAGCTTTCTTTGGTTGATTATTTTTCTATAGAAAAGAAGGAACTCCTGTCATTATGGGAGGAACACAATGTGAATGGTTAATTCATGCAGTTTGTTTTAAATGATTTATTGACAGCATTGTTTTAGAAAATGAGTAAAGGTACGTAATCTAAAGGAACGAGAATGAGTTCTATGTTTCCAATATTGTAAATATTTCTTAAAATATTAATTAATAATTTTGTGGGTTTTTTTCTGTGCTTCTAAATCCTGTTGATTTCTATTATTTTACAATTATTCTTATTATATTAATAATTATTCTTAAAATATTAATAACTTTGTCGAGTTTTTCTGTGCATGTAAATCATGTTGATTTCTGTTATTTTACAATTATTCTTCTACAAATAAAAAAAAGGTCAATTAATTGGTGGTTAAATTGATGCGTTTCACAATTGTCAAAGTTTGGTTCCTTTACATAAATACACCTTCAATATGTGAGTCGGACTACACTGAGTATGGATACATTAACTCTACAGATCGGAAGTCACGCCCCATGGGCTTCAAAATTTAGACAATGTACAAATCCCTAACGTACACGTCCAGAGACAACATTTAAGCAATATATATGTCCCCAAATGTTCTTATATGTCCTTCAAAATTATGTAAGCACCGGCCAAATAGTAAGCATATCAATTTAATCAGTATATATTATGTAAGAATAATTTTGGACCCTACAGTATAAAAAGAATCATTCTTTTTCAATCATTATCTATCTGGTTTTAAAGTTGAATTATTACTGAAAAAAAATTCTGGTGAAAGCAGAAAAATCCTACTTTTACCCCAAATGTTGCCTCTGAATTTGTCCGCCCAAAGTTATGTAAGCACCAGTCAAATTATGCAAGCATATGCCAGTCCATCAGTATGCATTATGTAGCCATATCAGTCCTATCTTTTTGTACTATCGTATAAAAAAAACACTGTTTTTTTTTTTCAATCATTATCCTACATGGCTTTAAAAGCTGGATTTTCACTGAAAAATGCAAATTCCGGTGAAAAGCAGAAAAAAACTATTTTTACCAAACATGGCATACACTGAATACTAAATTATCACTCCACTTTAATAAAATTCAGTTTTCTATTGGTTGAAGAATTATAATCCTAGTAATAATATAATCACTAATTCATTCTGATAATTATACGAAACTAAATGAACTGAATAGAAGTGACAGTACATTAAAGACTCGGTGTAATATATCTTCCTTAATGCCAGTTGATGAACTCCCATTCTGTCACATTCTATCAATGAGAATTCATAAGGCTTATTTTCTATGTGCAGTCAACCAAGTGAAATATGATGCAGATTTCAGCCTGAAACTGTAGAGTCGTCCATGCGAGGTTATATTAGAATAAGGAAATGAAATTTGCAAATATTTAATCCATTTCTACACGTATTAGATTTTTATTTAATTTGAAACGTATTGTAATTAAATCATTTTAGTTATAGACATTATTAGTAGAATGTTGTACAATATAATCTGTATTGTTAAACTAATAAATACAAAATGCTTTTAGTGCATTGATTAAAATGTTTAAATAGGATTCCTAAATAATATATTTTAAATGTTCTGTGATAAAATCTCTTTACTGTTTCAATAAAATAAGTGAACGCATTCACAATAAGTAAAAATGTAGTACTCACTGGATTGAAAACAAAAAGTCAGGTGAAAATATATAATTAAATGCATAATGACCGTGAAACATGCAAAACCAATAATTACCTTAAAATCGGTTAATCCGAAATCTATTATTAAAAAAATTGTATTTTCTAAAATGTCTATAATTAAAAAAAAAAAAAAAAAAACTCAAACACCCAATATTTTGAAGAAGGAAAAATATGAGAACATTATCATTGGAAATTTTTTTTCATTGGATTTACATTATAAAAGCTTAAAATATTTAATGATTAATTCTTCAATTAGCTTTTTCTTTAACTGTAATCACTTTATAAATTTTTCTTTAATTAAAAAACCCACATTTCTGAAAATAAATTGCACAAATTTAAATAAAATATGTAGATGTTAGCTATATAACTATTAATTATAATTATAAGGACAAAATTAAGAAATTCTGTGACAGAATATTTTTATATCTTTTAAAGCAATTTTTACTTTCCAATTGTAAAATGCTAATTGAATTTAAATTTAATGTTATAGAATAACAATTAAATGTATTTCTTTAAATTCAATAAGAAGTATCATATGAATATTAATGTATTATAATGTTATATATTATTAATAATGTTAAGAAGCGAAACAAAATTGTTTTCATTAAAATGTTTATAATTTATAAAAACTAAAACACCCAAAATTTTGAAAATAGAAAAAAAAAATATGAGAAAATTATCATTAGAAAAATTTTTTTCATTGGAATTATATTTTAAATAATTAAAATTTAATTATTAATTTTGAATTAGCTTTTCTTTAAAGGTAATTGTCTTATGTAGTTTTCATTTTTAATTAAAAAAACCTACATTTATTATAATAAATTCATACAGAAAGCTAAGTCGGATACGCGGATATTAGCTATATGTATAGTAATCATAATTATACGAACAAAATTAAGAATTTCTGTGATAGAATATTTGTATCTTTTAAAGCAACTTTTACTTTCCAATTGTAAATGTAAATTGAATTTTGATTTAAGGATATAATAATATCAATTAAACTTATTTCTTACATATTTAATAAGAAGTAAAGTTTTTTTATTATATTTTTATGAATATTACCTGTATTATAATGTTGTTCATTATTAATAATGTTAAGAAGCGAAAAATTGTTTTTCATTAAAATGTCTATAATTAATAAAACACTCCAAGACCCAAAAAATTTTGAAAAAGAAAAAAAAAAATATGAAAAATTATCATTTGAAAAAAAATATATATATATACATATATTTATTTATATCTAGTAACCATATTTAAATGGACAAAATTAAGAATTTGTATGATACATTTTTTGTATCTTTAAAAACAATTTTAATTTCCAATTGTAAAATGTAAATTGAATTTCGATTTAAGGATATAAGAATAACCAATAAATATATTTCTTACAAATTCAATAAGAAATATATTAGTTTTAAATATATTTTATGAATTTTTACCTGTATTCAGAAAATTTCTCAGTAACTTTCTGGGACTACTAATAAATCTTTTTTTAAACATTTCAACAAATATTTCCTTGTAAAGTTTCTTATTCACAAAACAAATAAAAAGATCTTCCTTCAGTAATATTTTTAAATGTTGTTTGCCAGATCATCTTAAAGTATCCAGAATTCCCAGAAGAAATCAAATTATCAAGAATGTCGCTGGCGAAAAAAAATAAAAGACATCGCAATTTGACATTGATAAAATGAGTATAAGTAGTGCAATTTGATGGTAAGCTCTTTTTTCCAATATCTTCCACCGCAAATTGAGAATACTAGACAGACACATAAAAAAAAAAACTTCTCAAATAAAATAAAATATTTGCATCCGTTTCATGGAAAAGCAATTGAATTTATTAATGATATTTAAATTAAATTTTCATAAAACAAGTATGCATTTCAGTATTTATCTTTATTTTTCTTTTTATTATCACAAATATGTTACTTCAAAGAAATGATTCATTTTTCCTGACAACTTAGATCATTCTTATATTTATTCGTAAGTGATACAATTATGAATACGAACTTGACAAAATATTTGTTAGGACAATCATATATTTTTAATTCTTTTGTCTTATTATTTTTTTATTTTTATGAACTACTTTTAATCATATTAATAAAGGTAATAAAATTTTCGATAGTTTATATTTTGTCAAATAAGATAAATAATTATTGTCTAACAAATGTTTTATTTATGATAAATAAATAAATATTATCAATCATAAATAATTATTTTTTGTGAAATTATTTTTAGAAAACTTGATTTGATTCAAAAGAAATATTGCTATTATGTATATGTTGCTATTATTATGTTATGTTGCCATATTACCAGCGATCATACATCATTGAATTTATTACATGTAGCATATATCTGAGGTTGTACCACGGGAAGCGCTTTGCGCTGCATTCATTTTATTGCCTTTCTATTCTTTCTTTTTTTATTTGCAGTTTTTATTTTAGTATTTCTATTTTCATTCATCCACGTACGTGGGTTAGGTAGCCCCTACCAAATAGAAAGGTGGAGGTAAAACATCGATGGACCTCATGTATACCATGAACAGCCAGCCTACATTTGTTGAGGGAGTACATTTAGGAAAATTACGGGAACAAGAGTAGGGGGTATATGAGCAAATTCGGAAAAATTCCACCAGACAAACTTATTATCTTTGCGACAGATTTTATTTTGGTGTCTGCAATTTGAACACATTCAAGACTAACATAATTATAGCTTCGCACTCTTATGTACTTCTTGAATTCATTGGAAAAACAATCCGTCTGATGGATTTGTGATGTCCATCATCAACAAAGACAGGAAAACTTCGGTTTTGTTAGATCTGTGTTAAAACTGAATTATTCAGCTCCCTTTCTTTACTTTTTATTTTCTCCACATTCACCCTGTACACGGCTACGTAGCCCTACCAAATAGAATGGAGCATCTATGGATCTCCCTGCACACCATGAAAAACCAACCTAGGTTGTCAGTAGGACATTTAGAGATAAGTAGTAGATCAAAGACTAGGGGTATAGGAGTAAACTCGGAAAAATTCCAGCAGACAGTCTGATTTTCTATGAGGGAGGCTTCCTTTTGGGGTCTGCAATCCGAGCACTTTCAAAACCAACAAAATTATAGCCCGCTTGTCTACATCTCGAAATCGTTGTAAGGACATTTCATCTGATGGATTTATAATGTCCATCATCAACACAGACATGAAAACTTCGAGTTTGGATAGTTTATCTGGTAAAAAAACTGAATTAGTCAGTTTGAAATTCCTTTTGACTAATCATTAAACCATTGCAAACTCTTCCAAAGAAACAAAACTAATGATTTTTGTTGTTTCTTGGGCAAAGTTTAAAATATAATTTAACTTTTTAACTTTATAATGTAACTATTGATTATATTGTTAATTAACAAAAAACATTAAAAGAAAAGTTTAAATACATCATTTGATTTTTAAAAAGAAATAAATATTTTCGTCTAATAATTATTATACTAAAATTACTTTGACAGATAACGAAAGTTTACATAATTTAAAAATAAAGCTCCATGCTTCCTTTTATTACCACCTAACTGAGTTCTTAACCATCGTCATTTCACGTCTACAATTAGCCATGTTACCCAATACTATTCCGAATGCATCCTTTGCGTAGTTCTCAAATGAAATTAACACAAAAGAACTAAGTTTATTCATCATAACTATGGTCTTCAGGGAGTGAGAGATTTCAATAATTTTGGTTCAAGATTAAAGTTATTTCTCGAAATATGACAACACGTATTATTAGATATCCGAAGAGAATTCAGTTAGATTCACATGTGAAGTGTCAATAAGTGTGAAATAAATTAAGGAATTTCCTTGGCATCGCATTTCTCTTTCAACAACAATGAAGTAAGACGTCGTATTGTTGCCAACAGTTAATATTCATGCTTCTGTTTAGCGTGCAAACCAGAATAAAGTATTTAGATTTTCTCAGATCATTTGAAGGAATTTATTCTTCTTGAACAAATTAGATTTGTTAAATTCTTGATGATTCATCTTCTTATGATTTATTTAATTTTAATATGTTAAATTTTAATATTGTGTTTTAACTGTGACTGTGTCGTCTAATGAAGTTAAATTTGGGAAGGTGTTGTTTGGTTAGTGTGCAAATCGTTCTTTTAAAATAAAAAAGAAAATTAATAAATTCATTACGAAATTAAAACTGACAGATTAGTATTTATTTAAAAATATAATTATTTGAATATTAATTAACATTTTTAATTCCTTGTTCTAAAATTTCTACTATATCTATCTAATTTTCAAAACAAATAATAATAAATAAATTTTAACTTAACTGAACTAAAAACATTCTTAAAAGTTCCAATCAAACTAAAATACTCTAATATGTATTTATATTATTTGTATTTATTTTTAGATCAAATTAATTAAATATTTCTTAAAAAGAAATTTATATTTGCTTCATTTTTAATAATATTTTGTCATTGTTATCCGTTTTTATAAATTCTTCAATGTTGACATTGAGAATTGTGATTCATATTTTCAATGAAATTAAATTCAAATATATGCTTTCAATTGTTGAAAAGTCAGTGTTAAAAATAAAAGGCAAATTTTTTTTATTTTATAAAATTATAATCAGCAAATAATTATGTATCTCATTTTATACGGTAAAAAGAGAATGCTTTGTAGTTTGTATAATTGGAAAATAAAAGCCACTAGACAATCTTCAATAAAAAAGAAGTATTCTGAAAAATTTTAGATAACACAGTAAAATTAAATTGCTCTTTAATAATTTTTTGTATCTTGTTATTAAGGATAATGATTGTTACTATATAATGAAATTGAGCCTACTAATTAGTGCTCACATTTTTTATAAAAATAACACATTAAATAAAATGATTCTTCAAGTTGTCATCAAAAGCATTTGTTTTTTTATTAATATGTAATGTAATATCGTGTTTCTTACTAAAGAATTTAAAATTATATTATTAGTTTAAAAGGTCACTAAAAGGAATGAATCTTATTTAAGGATGAATTATTTATTTATTTTAAATAAAAGGACAACCATTTAAAAATATTTTTTTATATTAGATAGTTATATATATATAAATATGTATATAGCTATCAAAAATACAAGATATAGTTTTTAATTGGCCTCATATATATATATATATATACATAATCACTAATTGACTAATATGTTTTTAACTTCTTTAAATTTAGTAAATGCCTCTTTGTTATACATATTTCAAAAACATATTTATATAAACACTCATTAATTTTTTTTACTCCATTGATACATAAAATGACATAAATATTTCACTGATAAGGATATTAGACTAGAGTTATTTTACTTTTGTGCTATAATGTATGTTTGTTCGCTTATTTGTTTGTGAGATAAATATTTTACATTGATATTAAAGATTGCTTATTTGGAAATTAATTTCTTTATTCTGCGTAATTGCATTGCATTTATTTAATAATAATGTTTGCTTTTATGATGATATATTGACTTTAATTTTCCTTTTAGTTCTAAAATAAATGCCAATTAATTATTCCTCTCATTGATGACACGCAAAATTTAAATATTTTTTCCATTTCCCAGAATAAGTTTATATTTAATGCTGTATTTGAATTATTTTTGTTTATTTTATGAAAAGATATTCAGCTATTTCACTCGTTACTATAATTGCAGATTTTAAAAGGATATTTTAAAAACCGATAAAAAATTATTACTTTTTAACAACATTATGATGTAAATTTTCTTTATTCATTCATGTTTCAATTTCGGATAATAATTTGCAAACATTTCTCATTAAAACATGAATTAATTAAAAGAAAGTATTTTTGAAATGGAAATGACACTGAATTTAAATAGAGCATACAAAATTAAAAGATCTTTATTGAGTGGAAACATTAGATAATTTTTTTCTAGTATCTGGAAACAAATTAATTTTCTGTAATAACAGCCACTATTTTTATTTAAGAACGTTATTTTTTCTTCTTCTTAGTAATTAAAATAAATGTTTAATAAGGGTTTTTCACGATAGAGCAATGTTATTTCGGAAAATTAAAGTGAATAAACTACTTCTATTATCTTTGTATAATGATCTCTAAATAAAAACATACGGACTCTTAGTTGATTGTAAAATATAACATTTATTTCACAAAAAACAAAAACTCTTTCTATCAATTTTTTTCTTGTTCTATTAGAGCAAGCTCACTACAGATACAAAAGAATACAATACAAAAGAAAATTCCTTTCGTGCAATTTTATATTTAATATTTCAAGAGTATTTATGCATGTGCAATTTATATTCATGTTGGACCATTTTAATTCATATAAAATAAAAACTTAAAAATTCCAAACAATTTAAACATTTTCATTAATTGCATTAAAACTAAATACGTGTTTTATTATTAAAATTACTAATAACAAATTACTATGTGTTAAAATTATTAATTACTACTTGTTATTATTACTAATTACTATGTGTTATTACTAAAATTATGCACTAAAACTTTGTAATATATATTTTAATACTTTTAATATATGCTCAAATCAAAATTAATTTCGTTGCCTTCATACTACATCACGAGTGATTTTTTTTTTTTTTAATTGAAAAACTGAAACTCAAATATTGCACTATGAAATGCCATTTTCGTAATATTTTTATTACTAATTTTGAAATTTCTTGTTAAGTACTACCAGCCTACATACTAACTTTTATGAAAATATATATCATAAGACAAGTACAAAGTTCTTTATGCATTTTACAATTTTTTTAACTTTATAAAACACATGTATTTCTTTCTAGAAATATAATTCCTCATAACTAATAATTTTAAATCTAATTACTCTTTTCTTCTAACATTCAAAAAAGTTTGTATATTGCAACATATCGGCAAGTGTATTTCCTAAAAAACTCTATTACACACACAAATTTAAACGCTTCAACAAAAAAACAAACAATGGAATAGCCTATCTCTGCGAGTGTGAGTGAAGAACGTAATAAATTAAAGTTAAGAGCAGCGATTTATTTTTACAACGGTGAGACACGAAGTGTTGAAAGCCTTGAAAGCCTACACTTTTACAGTGGAGGGAATACACTGAATATGATTTAGTCTTGGGGCACATATGATGACTTTCTCACGATGAACAATTTTCAGAAAATACGTTGAGGAGATAGAAAGGGAAGTAAAAAAGACAGAATGCATAATCGATAATTCTCAAGACGCTACTACAACCATCCATTTTCGCTGTTTTTGCTGCCACGAATCTCTTACTGAGTTCAGCAGAATTTGTTCTTAATATTTACACACACACAAGTAAGCTGTCCCATCGCCTGTATGTCGTTTGCTGTAACTTTCGAAATGCAAATACCTCGGAGGGAAGATATCTGGCGGGAAATGGGACTGACATAAGCGATAGAAAAAAGAGTAAAGGGGGACTACGATGGGAAGTACACAGTGTGTTGACTTGTCTGAACCAATCACAGACATATGATGTGGAATTAATTTGGTGTTTGGAATAGAAGGAGAAACTTCTTTTAGAGGATTCTATGAGTGGCTGGAAATAGCACAATGTACAATAAATAAAAAATCTACTAAAACGTAAATAAGGACTTAGATATTTTTTTGCAAATGGTATGTTTGCTTACAATTGCTACATTTTATTTACATTCGTGAAGAGAAATGACAAATACATAATGTATTTTTCACTTAAATATTGGTATTTAGTACTTTAACTACATGCCTGTCTGTCCTGACTTCTTAAAGATAAATAATGGCATAAAAAGAATGCATCAATGACTTATTTATTTGAATAATTTAGTATGCTTAATAATTTAGTAAAATAGATAGTAGTATAATTTAGTAAAATATTTTTTTATTATTAAGTTTTCTAATATAAATAATTGAAGAGGAATTTTCATAAGCCCATGAATTTTATTTACGATACAAACCATTTTTATCCAAGTATTAAAAATGTGCAATTTTTTAATCAAGTAATTTTAATTATTTATTACACAAAAATACTTGGGTTTTTATTAAATATCAATTTGATTTAATTTAATTAACGGTTTATATAATATAAATGTTTATTCAACTTATTTGAATAATAATTTATACATTTATTTTATTTACAGGAAGAGTTTCTATCAATTCCATTCAATTATTTTAATTTAGTGCCGAACAAACAAAAATTTTTCACTAACAGAAAAAAATATTAATCGTTTTTTTTTTTTGGCCAAATGTATAAATCCTTTTGAGAAAAAAAGCAAAGCCATTTTAAAAAGCGATGTCATTTCCAACGAGGATTTTATTTTCTTATATGTGGCGAGAAAATAAAGATTTCTTCCCTTGTAACAAGAAACCCCAGCTGAAAATGAATATACCAGCAAACACCGAAATTGATCTTACTTGTAAGAGCAATAAAACAATCTATAACTTGCCCCTTTTTTTTTAGAATGAATATACATTTATATTGTGGACGATTCATTTATACTGCCTTTTACAGGAATACTTGGTGAAATTTTTTTTTTTTTTTATTTTATTTGAAAATAAAATTGAATTCCCATCTAAGCACCGAATTCGAAATACAAGACAATTTAATAACAAAACAATGAAGTTTAATGATGCAAAAAAACTTTCTTACAAGGAAGTAAGAATGGAAAAAAAAAAAGTATTCTAGTCGTCCGTTTCGGAAATGAAATAACATTTATATACATTTTTTTTTTATTTATAAATTTTTATCCTTACTTTCCTTGCCGGTTTTTCTTTCACAAAATTCAAAGAGTAAAAAAAAGAGTATTACTTTCCGTGAAGAAGGGATTCAAGCTACCGTTTTTACGGCTCAAACATATACACGCGCATTTTTCTCACTTGTTCGAGTGATACATCTGAAATGTAAATATCACCGAGAAAGAGAGAGACCATGGTGAGAGGAAATGAAAAAATAAAAGAAGAGTGAAAAAGAGCATATAAAAAAAAGATAAAAAAAAAGCGCCTATCTCATCATTTCAAAGCACGTCTTGTCGAGAAATGCGGAAACATTTCGGCTGGAGAAAAAAAATAAAAAAAAAGCGAGAAAGGCTTAGATTTTTGAAGATGCAGAAAGAGGGCATTAAAAAAAGATATTTCAAATACCTGTTAAATAATATCCAGCAAGGAGGACTGTAAATAAGTATAATTTATTATGAAAACCCTTCGAAAGAACTCGTCTCAGAAAGCAAAGCTCTGACAACTCGAGAATTAAATCATTTTACAAATGTCTCATCCTGAGAGTATTGAACGTTCTCTCGCATTTTTATTTGCTTTACAACTTTAAATATCTACCTTTGGATGTGAGGATAAATTTTATAGCTATACTGAATGCTTTTATTATATTAGTAAAGGTTTTAATACTGAATGGTTTTGTTATATTAAATGCACTGTTTTGTTAATATAAAATTTGAAAAAAATTTTTCATTATTTAGACAAATATTTTTTTCTTTTAAATCTGACATTTTAAAAAGAAATAGATACTTCCTTTAAAATAAAATTTGAAAAACAATAACTAAAATACTATGTAAAATCTTTCAAAATCCGAAAAAAATATTAATTAATTACATTTTTTTTTCTTTGCCCAAATGTGTCCATCCTTTTGTGAAAGGTAAAGCCATTTAAAAAGCGTTGTCATTTAAAACGGGGGTTTTGTTTTTATATGCGGTGAGTAAAAATAAAGATTTCTTCCCTTGAAACAAGAAACCCCAACTGAAACTGGATATACCAGCAAACACCGAAATCGATCTTACTTGTAAGAGCAATAAAATAATCTATACTAGCCCCCACTTTTTTTTTTTCAGAATGAATATACATATATATTGAGGATGATTCATTTATACTGCCTTTTACAAGAATACTTGGTGAAAAAAAAAAAAATTTTTTTATTTTATTTGAAAATAAAAATTGAATTCCCCATCTAAGCATCGAATTCGAAATACAAGACAATTTAATAACAAAACAATGAAGTTTAATGATGCAAAAACTTTCTTGTAAGGAAGTAAGAAAAGAGGATCAATAAAAAAAAGTATTCTAGTCGTCCGTTTCGAAATGAAATAACGTTTCAATACATTTTTTTATAAATTTTTATCCTCACTTTCCTTGTCTGTTTTTTTCTTTCACAAAATCCAAGGAGTAAAAAAAAAAAAAAAAAATAGTATTGCTTTTCTTGAAGAAGGGTTCAAGCTACCGTTCAAGCCACAAACATATACACGAGCATTTTCTCACTTGTACAAGTGAGACATCTGAAATGTAAATATCACCGAGAAAGAGAGATACCATTGTGAGGAAATGAAAAAAATATCAAGAAGTGTGAAAAAGAGCATATAAAAAAACGATAAAAAAAAAAACCGTCTATCTCATCATTTCAAAGCACGTCTTGTCAAGAAATGCGGAAAGTCAGAAAGAGGGCATTAAAAAAGATATTTAAAATACCTGTCAAATAATATCCAGCAAAGAGGATTGTAAATAAGTGTAATTTATTATACAAACCCTTCGAAACAGCTCGTCTCAGAAAGCAAAGCTCTAACAACTCGAGCATTAAATCATTTTACAAATGTCTTATCCAGAGAGTATTGAACACTCTCTCGCATCTGTATTTACATTACAACTTTTAATATCTACCTTTTATGTGAAGATAAACTTTATAGCTATACTGAAGGGTTTTATTACATTAAATGCACTGTTTTTTTTCATATAAAATTTGTACATAATTTTCATTATTTATACAAATATTTTTTTCAAGTCTGACATATTAAAAAGATTTAAATACTTGATTTAAAAGGAAATTTTAAAATAAATAAATACTATGTAAAACTCTTTCGCAATCCGAAAAAAATATTAATCAATTGCATTTTTTTTTCTTTGGCGAAATGTATAAACCATTTGAGAAAAGGCAAAGCCATTTTAAAAAGCAATGTCATTTTCAACAAGGGTTTCATTTCTTATGTGTGGCGAGTAAAAATAAAGATTTCTTCCCTTGAAAAAGAAACCCCAGCTGAAAATGGATATACCAGCAAACACCGAAATCGATCTTACTTGAAAAAGCAATAAAATAATCTATGCTAGATGACTTTATTTTTTTTTTCAGAATGAATATACATATATATTCAGGATGATTCATTTATACTGCCTTTTACAAGGATATTTGGTAAAAAAATTTTTTTTTATTTTTATTTTATTTGAAAATAAAAATTGAATTCCCCATCTAAGCACCGAATTCGAAATACAAGACAATTTAATAACAAAACAATGAAGTTTAATGATGCAAAAAACTTTCTTGCGAAGAAGTAAGAATGGAAAAAAAGTATTCTAGTCTTCCGTTTCGAAATGAAATAACGTTTCTATACATTTTTTTATATAAATTTCTATCCTCACTTTCCTTGCAGGTTTTTTTCTTTCACAAAAATCCAAAGAGTAAAAAAAAAAAGAGTATTGCTTTTCTTGAAGAAGGGTTCAAGCTACCGTTTTTACGCCTCAAACATACACACGTGCATTTTCTCACTTGTTCGAAAGAGACATCTGAAATGTAAATATCACCGAGAAAGAGAGAGACCCTCGTGAGAGGAAATGAAAAAAAAATAAAAAGAAGTGTGAAAAAGAGCACATAAAAAACGATAAAAAAGCGCCTATCACATCATTTCAAAGCGCGTCTTGTCGAGAAATGCGGAAACATTTCTGCTGGAGCAAAAAATAATAATAAAAAGTGGGAAAGTGTTAGATTTCCAAAATGCAGAAATAGGACATTAGAAAAGATATTTCAAATACCTGTTAAATAATATCCAGCAAGGAGGACTGTAAATAATTTATTATGAAAACCTTTCGAAAGAACTCGTCTCAGAAAGCAAAGCTCTGACAACTCGGGAATTAAATCATTTTACAAATGTCTCATCCTGAGAGTATTGAACATTCTCTCGCATCTGTATTTGCATTATAACTTTTAATATCTACCTTTGGATGAGAGGATAAATTTTATAGCTATACTGAAGGGTTTTAATAGCTGTATGGTTTTACTGTATGGTTACTGTATGGTTTTATTATATTAAATGCACTGTTTTTTCATATAAAATTTGAAACGAATTTTCATTATTTATACAAATATTTTTTTAAGTCTAACGTTTTAAAAGATTTAGATATTCAATTTAAAAAGAAATTTGAAGAAGAAATAAATAAAAAAAAACTATGTAAGAATCTCTTTTTCGACTAGAAAAAATTAATCAATTGCATTTTTTTCTTTGGCCAAATGTATAAATCCTTTTGAGAAAAGGCAAAGCCATTTTAAAAGCGATGTCATTTCAAACGAGGGGTTTATTCTTTATATGCGGTGAGTAAGAAAAAAAAATTTATAACTTGAAACAAGAAACCCAGCTGAAAATGGATATACCAGCAAACACCGAAATCGATCTTACTTGTAAGACCAATAAAATAATCTATGCTAGCCCCCTCTTTTTTTTTTTTCAGAATGAATATTTATATATATTGAGGATGATTCATTTATACTGCCTTTTACAAGAATACTTGGTGAAAAAAAAAATTTTTATTTTATTTGAAAATAAAAATTGAATTCCCCATCTAAGCACCGAATTCGAAATACAAGACAATTTAATAACAAAACAATGAAGTTTAATGATGCAAAAACGTTCTTGTAAGGAAGTAAGAATAGAGGATGAATAAAAAAAAGTATTCTAGTCGTCCGTTTCGAAATGAAATAACGTTTCTACACATTTTTTTTTTTTTATAAATTTTTATCCTCACTTTCCTTGTCTGTTTTTTCTTTCACAAAAATCCAAGGAGTAAAAAAAAAAAAAAAATAGTGTTGCTTTTCTTGAAGAAGGGTTCAAGCTACCGTTCAAGCCTCAAACATATACACGAGCATTTTCTCACTTGTACAAGTGAGACATCTGAAATGTAAATATCACAGAGAGAAAGAGAGATACCATTGTGAGGAAATGAAAAAAAAATATAAAGAAGTGTGAAAAGAGCTTATAAAAACGATAAAAAAACCGTCTATCTCATCATTTCAAAGCACGTCTTGTCAAGAAATGCGGAAAATCAGAAAGAGGACATTAAAAAAGATATTTAAAATACCTGTTAAATAATATCCAGCAAAGAGGATTGTAAATAAGTGTAATTTATTATGCAAACCCTTCGAAACAGCTCGTCTCAGAAAGCAAAGCTCTAACAACTCGAGCATTAAATCATTTTACAAATGTCTTATCCAGAGAGTATTGAACACTCTCTCGCATCTGTATTTACATTACAACTTTTAATATCTACCTTTTATGTGAAGATAAACTTTATAGCTATACTGAAGGGTTTTATTACATTAAATGCACTGTTTTTTCATATAAAATTTGAAAATAATTTTCATTATTTATACAAATATTTTTTCAAATCTGACATTTTAAAAAAGATTTAAATACTTGATTTAAAAGGAAATTTGAAAATAAATAAATACTATGTAAAACTCTTTCGCAATCCGAAAAAAATATTAATCAATTGCATTTTTTTCTTTGGCCAAATGTATAAATCCATTTGAGAAAAGGCAAAGCCATTTTAAAAGCAATGTCATTTCCAAAGAGGGTTTTATTTTTATGTGTGGCGAGTAAAAATAAAGATTTCTTCCCCTGAAAAAGAAACCCCAGCTGAAATGGATATATCAGCAAACACCGAAATCGATCTTACTTGTAAAAGCAATAAAATAATCTATGCTAAATCACTTTATTTTTTTCTTCAGAATGAATATACATATATATTCAGGATGATTCATTTATACTGCCTTTTACAAGGATACATGGTAAAATTTTTTTTTTTATTTTATTTGAAAATAAAAAATTGAATTCCCCATCTAAGCACCGAATTCGAAATACAAGATAATTTAATAACAAAACAATGAAGTTTAATGATGCAAAAACTTTCTTGCAAGGAAGTAAGAATGGAAAAAAGTATTCTTTTCTTCCGTTTCGAAATGAAATAACGTTTCTATACATTTTTTTTTTTTGTTTATAAATTTTTATCCTCACTTTCCTTGCCGACCTTTTTTTTATTTCACAAAAATTCAAAGAGTAAAAAAAAGAGTTTTGCTTTCCTTGAAGAAGGGTTCAAGCTCACCGTTTTTACGCCTCAAACATATACACGCGCCTTTTCTCACTTGTTGGAGTGAGACATCTGAAATGTAAATATCGCCGAGAAAGAGAGAGACCATCGTGAGGAGATGAAAAAAAAGGAAAAAGACAAGTGTGAAAAAGAGCATATAAAAACGATAAAAAAAGAGCCTATCTCATCATTTCAATGCACGTCTTGTCGAGAAATGCGAAAACATTTCGGCTGGAGAAAAAATAATAATAATAAAAAAGTGGGAAAGTGTTAGATTTCCAAAAATGCAGAAAGTTGACATTAGAAAAGATATTTCAAATACCTGTTAAATAATATCCAGCAAGGAGGACTGTAAATAAGTATAATTTATTATGAAAACCCTTCGAAAGGACTCGTCTCAGAAAGCAAAGCCTGACAATTCGAGCATTAAATCATTTTACAAATGTCTCATCCTGAAAGTATTGAACATTCTCTCGCATCTGTATTTGCATTATAACTTTTAATATCTACCTTTGATGTGAGGATAAATTTCATATCTATACTGAAGGGTTTTAATACTGTATGGTTTTATTATATTAAATGCATTGTTTTTTCATATAAACTTTGAAACGAATTTTCATTATTTATACAAATATTTTTTTTTTTAAGTCTAACGTTTTAAAAGATTTAGATATTCAATTTAAAAAGAAATTTGAAGAAGAAATAAATAAAAAAAAAACTATGTAAGAATCTTTTCGACCAGAAAAAAAAATATTAATCAATTGCATTTTTTTTTTCTTTGGCCAAATGTATAAATCCTTTTGAGAAAAGGCAAAGCCATTTTAAAAGCGATGTCATTTCAAACGAGGGGTTTATTCTTTATATGCGGTGAGTAAGAAAAAAAATGTATAACTTGAAACAAGAAACCCAGCTGAAAATGGATATACCAGCAAACACCGAAATCGATCTTACTTGTAAGAGCAATAAAATAATCTATGCTAGCCCCCCTTTTTTTTTTTTCAGAATGAATATATATATATATATTGAGGATGATTCATTTATACTGCCTTTTTACAAGAATACTTGGTGAAAAAAATTTTTTTTATTTTATTTGAAAATAAAAATTGAATTCCCCATCTAAGCATCGAATTCGAAATACAAGATAATTTAATAACAAAACAATGAAGTTTAATGATGCAAAAACTTTCTTGTAAGGAAGTAAGAAAAGAGGATCAATAAAAAAAGTATTCTAGTCGTCCGTTTCGAAATGAAATAACGTTTCAATACATTTTTTTTATAAATTTTTATCCTCACTTTCCTTGTCTGTTTTTTCTTTCACAAAAATCCAAGGAGTAAAAAAAAAAAAAAATAGTATTGCTTTTCTTGAAGAAGGGTTCAAGCTACCGTTCAAGCCACAAACATATACACGAGCATTTTCTCACTTGTACAAGTGAGACATCTGAAATGTAAATATCACCGAGAAAGAGAGATACCATTGTGAGGAAATGAAAAAATATCAAGAAGTGTGAAAAAGAGCATATAAAAACGATAAAAAAAAAACCGTCTATCTCATCATTTCAAAGCACGTCTTGTCAAGAAATGCGGAAAGTCAGAAAGAGGGCATTAAAAAAAGATATTTAAAATACCTGTCAAATAATATCCAGCAAAGAGGATTGTAAATAAGTGTAATTTATTATACAAACCCTTCGAAACAGCTCTGTCTCAGAAAGCAAAGCTCTAACAACTCGAGCATTAAATCATTTTTACAAATGTCTTATCCAGAGAGTATTGAACACTCTCTCGGCATCTGTATTTACATTACAACTTTTAATATCTACCTTTTTATGTGAAGATAAACTTTATAGCTATACTGAAGGGTTTTATTACATTAAATGCACTGTTTTTTTTCATATAAAATTTGTACATAATTTTCATTATTTATACAAATATTTTTTCAAGTCTGATATAGTTTAAAAAAGATTTAAATACTTGATTTAAAAGGAAATTTTAAAATAAATAAATACTATGTAAAACTCTTTCGCAATCCGAAAAAAAAATATTAATCAATTGCATTTTTTTTCTTTGGCGAAATGTATAAACCATTTGAGAAAAGGCAAAGCCATTTTAAAAAGCAATGTCATTTTCAACAAGGGTTTCATTTCTTATGTGTGGCGAGTAAAAATAAAGATTTCTTCCTTGAAAAGAAACCCCAGCTGAAAATGGATATACCAGCAAACACCGAAATCGATCTTACTTGAAAAAGCAATAAAATAATCATGCTAGATGACTTTATTTTTTTTTTCAGAAATGAATATACATATATATTCAGGATGATTCATTTATACTGCCTTTACAAGGATATTTGGTAAAAATTTTTTATTTTTATTTTATTTGAAAAATAAAAATTGAATTCCCCCATCTAAGCACCGAATTGAAATACAAGATAATTTAATAACAAAACAATGAAGTTTAATGATGCAAAACTTCTTGCGAAGAAGTAAGAATGGAAAAAAAAAAAGTATTCTAGTCTTCCGTTTCGAAATGAAATAACGTTTCTATACATTTTTTTTTTTTATAAATTTTTATCCTCACTTTCCTTGCAGGACCTTTTTTCTTTTCACAAAATCCAAAGAGTAAAAAAAAAGAGTATTGCTTTTCTTGAAGAAGGGTTCAAGCTACCTTTTACGCCTCAAACATACACACGCATTTTCTCACTTGTTGGAAAGAGACATCTGAAATGTAAATATCACCGAGAAAGAGAGAGACCCCTCGTGAGAGGAAATGAAAAAAAATAAAAGAAGTGTGAAAAAGAGCACATAAAAACGATAAAAAAAGCGCCTATCACATCATTTCAAAGCGTCTTGTCGAGAAATGCGGAAACATTTCGGCTGGAGAAAAAATAATAATAAAAAAGTGGAAAGTGTTAGATTTCCAAAATGCAGAAATAGGACATTAGAAAAGATATTTCAAATACCTGTTAAATAATATCCAGCAAGGAGGACTGTAAAATAATTTATTATGAAAACCTTTCGAAAGAACTCGTCTCAGAAAGCAAAGCTCTGACAACTCGGGAATTAAATCATTTTACAAATGTCTCATCCTGAGAGTATTGAACATTCTCTCGCATCTGTATTTGCATTATAACTTTTAATATCTACCTTTGGATGAGAGGATAAATTTATAGCTATACTGAAGGGTTTTAATGCTGTGTATGGTTTTACTGGATGGTTACTGTATGGTTTTATTATATTAAATGCACTGTTTTTTCATATAAAATTTGAAACGAATTTTCATTATTTATACAAATATTTTTTTTTTTAAGTCTAACGTTTTAAAAAGATTTAGATATTCAATTTAAAAAGAAATTTGAAGAAGAAATAAATAAAAAAAAAACTATGTAAGAATCTTTCGACTAGAAAAAAAAATTAATCAATTGCATTTTTTTTCTTTGGCCAAATGTATAAATCCTTTTGAGAAAAGGCAAAGCCATTTTAAAAAAGCGATGTCATTTCAAACGAGGGGTTTATTCTTTATATGCGGTGAGTAAGAAAAAATGTATAACTTGAAACAAGAAACCCAGCTGAAAATGGATATACCAGCAAACACCGAAATCGATCTTACTTGTAAGAGCAATAAAATAATCTATGCTAGCCCCCTTTTTTCAGAATGAATATATATATATATATTGAGGATGATTCATTTATACTGCCTTTTACAAGAATACTTGGTGAAAATTTTTTTTTTTTTTTTTATTTTATTTGAAAATAAAAATTGAATTCCCCCATCTACATCGAATTGAAATACAAGACAATTTAATAACAAAACAATGAAGTTTAATGATGCAAAAAACTTTCTTGTAAGCTTTAAAGTAAGAATGGATGAAAAAAAAAAAGTATTCTAGTCGTCCGTTTCTGAAATGAAATAACGTTTCTACACATTTTTTTTTTTTATAAATTTTTATCCTCACTTTCCTTGTCTGTTTTTTCTTTCACAAAAATCCAAGGAGTAAAAAAAAAAAATAGTATTGCTTTTCTTGAAGAAGGGTTCAAGCTACCGTTCAAGCATCAAACATATACACGATCCTTTTCTCACTTGTACAAGTGAGACATCTGAAAATGTAAATATCACAGAGAAAGAGAGATACCATTGTGAGGAAATGAAAAAATATAAAGAAGTGTGAAAAGAGCATATATAAAAACGATAAAAAAAACCGTCTATCTCAACATTTCACAGTAACACGTCTTGTCAAGAAATGCGAAAACATTTCGGCTAGAGCAAAAATAAAAATAGCGAGAAAGAGTTAAATTTCTGAAGATGCAGAAAGAGGACATTAAAAGATATTTAAAATACCTATTAAATAATATCCAGCAATGAGGATTGTAAATAAGTGTAATTTATTATGCAAACCCTTAGAAAGAGCTCGTCTCAGAAAGCAAAGCTCTAACAACTCGAGCATTAAATCATTTTACAAATGTCTTATCCAGAGAGTATTGAACACTCTCTCGCATCTGTATTTACATTACAACTTTTAATATCTACCGTTTTATGAAGATAAACTTTATAGCTATACTGAAGGGTTTTATTACATTAAATGCACTGTTTTTTCATATAAAATTTGAAAATAATTTTATTATATTTATACAAATATTTTTTTTATAAAATGACATTTTAAAAGATTTAAATAATGATTTAAAAGGAAATTTGAAAATAAATAAATAAACAAATGTAAAACTTTTGCAACCAGAAAAAATATTAATCAATTGCATTTTTTTTTCTTGCCGAAATGTATAAATCCTTTGAGAAAAGGCAAAGCCATTTTAAAAAGCAATGTCATTTCCAAGAGGGTTTTATTGTGTGGCGAGTAAAAATAAAGAAGATTTCTTCCCCTGAAAAAAAAAACCAAGCTGAAAAATGGATATACCAGCAAACACCGAAATCGATCTTACGTAAAGCAATAAAATAATCTATGCTAAATCACTTTATTTTTTTCTTCAGAATGAATATATATATTCAGGATGATTCATTTTATACTGCCTTTTACAAGGATATGCTGTAAAAAAAATTTTTTTATTTTATTTGAAAATAAATTGAATTTCCATCTAAGCACCGAATCTCGAAAATAAAAGATAATTTAATAACAAAACAATGAAGTTTAATGATGCAAAAACTTTCTTGCAAGGAAGTAAGAATGGAAAAAGGTATTATTTTAGTCTTCCGTTTTCGAAATGAAATAACGTTTCTATAATTTTTTTTATAAATATTTATCCTCACTTTCCTTGCAGGTTTTTTTTCTTTCACAAAAATTCAAAGAGTAAAAGAGTTTTTGCTTTTCTTGAAGAAGGGTCTGTTTACCATTTTTTACGCCTCAAAAACATACACATTTTTATTTTTCACTTGTTCGAGTGAGACATCTGAAATGTAAATATCACCGAGAAAGAGAGAGACCATCGTGAGAGGAAATGAAAAAAATAAAAGAAAGTGTGAAAAAAAAAAAAAGAGCATATAAAAACGATAAAAAAAGAGCCTATCTCATCATTTCAAAAATCGTCTGAAACGAGAAATGCGGAAACATTTCTGCTGGAACAAAAAAAATAAAAAAGTGAGAAAGAATTAGATTTCCAAAATGCAGAAAGAGTAATATTAAAAAGATATTTCAAATACCTGTTAAGTAATATCCACAAGGAGGATTGTAAAAATAACTTTTATTATAAAACCTTTTCGAAAGAACTCGTTCAGAAAAGCAAAAAGCCTGGAGAATTAAACATTTTACAAATGTTCATCCTGAGAGTAGTTGAAACAGGTCTTCTCAGATCCTGAAGCTAGTATTGAACATTCTCTACGCTTTCTGGAGGATAAATTTTTTGCATTGAATGGTTTTATTTTATTTTAATATTATTATAAACTGCTTGGTTATATATGTGAGATGAAAATAATATGTCCCTTATTAGCTATACATTTAGTTGAAAATATTTTGAAGGGAAATCAGAAATTAAATAAAACAAAAAAAGTTTTATTATATTAAGTGCACATTTTTTTTCATATAGTAAATTATAAACGCATAATTGAATTCATTATTTATATTTAAATATTTTTTTTTTAAGTCTAACGTTTTAAAAGATATAGATATTCAATTTACAAAGAAATTTGAGAAAAAAAAATAAATAAATACTATGTATAGTTCTTTCAAAACCAGAAAAATATTAACTTATCAATTGTTTTTTTTTCTTCAGCCAAATGTATATAATCCTTTTGAGAAAGGCAAAGCCATTTTTTTAAAAGCGCGATGTCAATTCCAAACGAGGGGTTTATTCCCTTATATGGGTGAGTGAGAAAAAAAAATTTCTTCCTTGAAAAACAAGAAACCCCAGCTGAAAATGGATGGGCCAGCAAACACCGAAATCGATCTTAACTTTAAGAGTATACAAAATAATTATGTTAGCCTCTTTTTTTTTCAGAATGAATATACATATATATTGAGGATGATTCATTTATACTGCCTTTACAGGGAAAATACTGAAAAAAAATTTTTATTTTATTTGAAAAGAAAAATTGAATTCCCCCCCATCTAAGCACCGAATTGAAATACAAGACAATTTAATAACAAAAACAAATGAAGTTTAATGATGTAAAAACTTTCTTGCAAGGAAGCAAGAATGGAAAAAAAGTATTCCAGTCTTCCGTTTCGAAATGAAATAACGTTTTCTACACATTTTTTTTTTTTTTTTTATAATTTTTATCCTCTCTTTTCCCTTGTTTGGTTTTTTTCTTCACAAAAATCCAAAGAATAAAAAAAAAAAGAGATATTCCTTTCCTTTTGAAGAAGGGTTCAGCCACCGTTTTTACACCCTCAAAACGATATACACGCGCATTTTCTCACTTGTTCGAATGAGACATCTGAAATGTAAATATCACCGAGAAAGAGAGAGACCATCGAGATCGTGGGGAAATGAAAAAAATAAAAGAAAGTGTGAAAAAAGATCATATAAAAACAATAAAAAGCGCCTATCCATCATTTCAGCACGTCTTGTCGAAAAATGGAAACATTTGGCAAGAGCAAAATAATAAAAGTGAGAGAGTTAGATTTCTGAAGATGCAGAAAGAGGACTTAAAAAAAAAGATATTTCAAATACCTGTTAACACATCCAGCAAGGGGGATTTGTAAATAAACTGGCTTATGACATACAAACCCTCCGAAAGAGCTCGTCTCAGAAAGCAAAGCTCTGACAACTCGACATTAAATCATTTTTTACAAATGTCTCATCCAGAGAGTATTGAACATTCTCTCGCATCTGTATTTACACATAACTTTAATATCTACCTTTGGGTGTGAAGAAAAATTTATAGCTATACTGAATTGTTTTATTTATATTAGTAACTTATTATTATAAAACTGTAAAGAGCAGAATTAATTTTAATAAATTACTATATATATGAAGAATAATGTGTTCCCTTTTATTAATTAAATTTACTTGAAAATAGTTTGAAGCATATTGCATATAGAGAAAAACATAAATGCTATGTAAAAATACGGTTGAGAAGACGTTTTTAGACCCGAAACTTGTAAATTCTCATAAGAGTATCGCTTTAAAAATTAAGTCATAGTGATTAATTTAAATATCATTAATAAATAATGAATTATTATAAATATTATATTTAAATAAAATATTACATTTAAATATTAGTTTAAAAGTTAATGTTTATGTTCTTTTTTTACATAAAATCTGAACAAATTTCATTATTTATAAAATACTTGCTGTTAAACTGACATTTTAAAAGATTTAGATACTCCAATTGAAAAACAAATAAATAAATAAATGCCATATAAAAATTTTTCACTACAGAAAAAAATATTAATCAATTGCACTTTTCTGTCTTTAATAAATGTAAATTCTTTTCGAGAAAAGGCAAAGCTTTGAAAGTGATGTCATTTCCAACGAGTGTTTTATTTCTATATGTGGCGAGTAAAAAATAAAGATTTCTTCCCTTGACACAAGAAACCAGCTGAAAATGGATATACCAGCAAAACACCGAAATCGATCTTATTTGTAAGAGCTATAAAAATACCTCTGTGCTAGCCCTCTTTTTTTTTTTTTTTCAGAATTAATATACATATATTGAGGATGATCCATTTATACTGCCTTTTACAGGATATATATTTATGAAAAATTTTTTTGAATGAAAATAAAAATTGAATTTCCATCTGGCAACTGAATCTGAAATACAAGAAAATTGATTAACAAAACACAATGAAGTTTAATGATGCAAAAATTTTCTTGCAATTAAGTAAAGAATGGAAAAAAAAAGTATTCTAGTCTTCCGTTTCGAAATGAAATAACGTTTCGATACATTTTTTTTTTTATAAATTTTTATCCTCATACTTTCCTTGCCGGTTTTTTTTTTTTCACAAAAATCCAGAGTAAAAAAAAAGAGCATTGCTTTCCTTGAAGAAGGGTTCAAGCTACCGTTTTTACGCCTCAAACATATACACGCGCCTTTTCTCACTTGTTCGAGTGAGACATCTGAAATGTAAATATCGCCGAGAGAAGAGAGACCATCGTGAGGAGATGAAAAAAAAGAAAAGAAAAAAGACAAGTGTGTAAAAATAGCATATAAAAAACGATAAAAAGCGCCTATCTCATCATTTCAAAAAGCACGTCTTGTCGAGAAATGCGGAAACATTTTGTCTAGAGCAAAAAAAAAAATAAAAAAAAATGAGAAAGAGTTAGATTTCTAAAGATGCAGAAAGAGGACATTAAAAAAGATATTTCATATACCTGTTAAATAATATTCAGCAAAAAGAGGATTGTAAAATGAGTATAATTTATTATGTAAACCTTCGGAAAGAACTCGTCTCAAAAGCAAACCTCTGACAACTCGAGCATTAAATCATTTTGCAAATGTCTCATCCTGAGAGTATTGAACATTCTCTCGCTTCTGTATTTACATTACAACTTTTAATATCCACCTTTGATGTGAAGATACATTTTATAGCTATTACTGTATGGTTTTATTATATTAGTAATCTATTATTATAAAACTGCAAGATGATAATTAAAGTAGTAATTTTGATAAATTATATTTATAAGAAATAATTAATGTGTTCTCTTTTATTGATTACATTTAGTTGAAATTATTTTTAAACATATAGAAAAAAACCCAGAAATTCTATATAAAATGTTGCATTTTAATGTGTGAAGTCAAATTTATTATGAAAATCTTAGAATGTAAAGTTATAATATTCCTAGATCAATTTACAAATGCCTTAGTCAGAAAATACTAATCTTTACCTTTTATAATTTTCAAAAACAATTTTTTATGCACTTGATGTGAAGCGAAATATTATTATTAGACTTAATTGCTTTTTTTTTTAACTTAAAGCAACAGCTAATTATTTAAATTATTTAGTTAATTTATTATATATACCAATACATTCTTACATTTATTATTTACATTGGGTAGGAATTTGATTTAAATATATTCCATATAGTGAAAAGCAGAAATTGATTTAAAAGATTGATTGGTTTGGTTTGTCACTATAAGCTCATTTTTTGCTCACTTTGGGTTAATTAGACCGGGACCTACAGTTTAGCGTGGATTCCGAGCCACTAACAGGCACCCATGTCACCACCAGGATTCTTAAAAAGATTGACCCAATGAGATTTATGAAGTCTAATTAATCCTACAAAATGCGTTTTAGGTTGTAAAAACTCAATATTTCAACAACTAATTCAATTTTCAAATGACTCATCCTTAAAATACTGAAATTTCTTTCATATATATATTTCCTTTGTAATTCTGAATACATACATCTTTAAATGTATTTGATTTATGGAGAAATAATATTGCAATACATAATCATTTTTTGGTTCTTAATGATATATTTTGTGCACTGACGTATTAAAGATGCTTGAACAGAATTAAGCTATTTTAATAATACACGGATATCAATTCAATAAATACATTCATCAATTCATTAATTACGTATATTAGAAAATACATTTATTTAAGCATATCGCTTATAAAAAACTAGTTAAAAATCCATTATTCCAATGTATCGATATGCCGCAAAAAAATAGGAATTAAATGGTTCTTTTGTATCTGATTAATTATGTCCATTAAAAATTGGAAAGAGATTTCAAGGAGCAGATGCACATAAGCATAGGAGTAATGACTAAAAGTATTAGCATAATGGCACAGATTATCGACATATGTTCTAATGTTATTGGTTTTAAAAGCAAGTTAACTTAACGGTATATCGGAAATCACTGATTTAATTTTAGAAAACATTCGTGAATATTAATTTAAAAGTAAATATTAAAATAATTTCATTAATTAAATTAAAATTAAATATCTTACGGAAATTTAGAATTGTTTAATTTATTAATTTTTCATCATAAACAGTACGTTTTAGTCTTAATTATTCTTATATTTTTACAAAAATATTTTCGAATTTCTCAACGAATGTATTTTTAAAAATGTGTTAGAATTTTAAAGTAAATTTAAAAATAATTTGATTAATTTATTTAATTGAATTTCTTATTGAAATTTATAATTGATTAATTTTTACACGAAAACAGTCAATTTTAAATTACATTTGCATGTTTATAATAATTTTTTTTTCAAATTTTTCAATTATTGTAATATAATAAAATTTTTAAATTTGAAAGTAAATTAAAAATGATTTGATTTATTTAATTAAATCCAATATCTTACGGAAACTTACAATTCATTACTTTTATACAAAAACAGCCCAATTCAGTCTAAATTACACGTGCATATTTACAAAAAAATTTTTCACAAATTTCTCAATAAATGTATTATAAAAAAACTGCTTAGAATTTGAAAGTAAATTTAAAAATAATTTGATTAATTTAATTAAATTTAATATTTTATGTTAATTTAGAATTGTTTAATTTAATTTACTTTTACACCAAAAACAGTCTAATTCAATCTAAATTCCATTTGCATTTAAAAGAAAATTCTGAAATTTCTCAATGAATGCATTATAAATTTTTATACAATTTGCAGTTAATTAATATATCTGCCGACAATAAATAAATAAAATTTAAGTAACACTTTTTAATAATAAGCAACAATTATATCCATAATAAACTATTTGAAACTCTAATATTTTGAAAAAAGTAAAAATAGTTGAGAAGTATTAAAATTTTTGAAAAAGCAATGCTTTTAAAGATCATTCCAAAACATACAGAGGAATTTATATAAATACCAACTGGCATTTCGAAGATCTTTATAAATCACCAACAAATACGAATCTTTTGCTAAAATAAATACAAAAAAAAAAGAATAAAACCTCCCAACCCCTTCAACTTGGGTTAAGCTGGAGAAAGTGTAAACGGCACGAAAAAAAGCAAAAAACACCGTCGAGTGGTAACGGATTCTTGGGTGCGAACGTCCAGGAACAAGAAACTCAGATGGATTAACTACTTGATAGATTTCTCAAATAAAGCATTCTGTCAATAAAAGAAGGAAGAAAGGGTTACCCCCCTCTGTATTCCCAGATGTTTCTCCAAGTCAAAAAGCTCTGATAAATGGCGAAGCTTAGAGTGTGCAGGATACGAGTTTAGAAAAGGAAGAAAGAAGTCAGAACAGAGGAAGAAAAACTGTTCTCAGAGGATGCATTTGTAGCTTTTCAGTGTTTTCGTGTTCCCGGCTCTCAAATATTTGTTTTGCACTACATAAACCTAAAAACATATTTCCGCCGATGTGCAAGTGAGAGATCTTTTGAAGTATGCTTTCTTATTAGGTACCGGTTGAGTGGTAACTGGGGAACTCTGGGAGATAATTGCGGCTTCTATGAGTCTTTCTTTGGAAACATATGATGTTTCTATCATATTGGCTACAAAAAGAGATAATCGATAATTTTAGCAGAACTTTTGTGGCTTATTTATGAAGAAAGGAAAATGTTAATGAAGAAATTAAAGACATGAAATTTGTTGGTTTATTGATACCATTTATTGATAATCAACAAGCTTTTTTTAAATAAACAGTTTTATTTTATAAAAGTTTCTAATATGTTTTTATTCCTTATTTTAAGAATGTATATTAATAAACTAAACCCAAAACATCAATAATATTGATTATAACAAATTATATGGGACATACAAATTCTACATATTTAATTAATTTAAAAATATTAAAACGTCAAATCAGAATAGATAGATGAAAAAAAAATATCATAAGAAGTCCCTATATAATATGAAAATCAGGCTAAAAAAATTTTCCTTTGAAAAAGTTTTTTTTTAATTTTGATTAATTTTTTAATTAAAGTTTCCTTTACAATATATTTTTGATTAATTTAAAAATAGGTATTTCTTATAAAAATATTAAAATATATAAAAAAATATATTAAAATATAATAAAATATTTCTTTCACGTTTTATGTTTGAATTCAATGAAACATAAAAACCTGAAAGTTTATGTAAAAATAATTAAAATTATAAATTATAAATCTTCTTCTCTCTTAGCTACATTATAAGGAAATATTCTCAGATAGCATGTAATAAATAGTAATTCTAAATATAGTTATAAAGTAAACGTTCTTGAAACATTGTACAATCTATGACAACTTGATTATAAGTAAGTAAAGCTATCGTGTTTTAATAACCGTTCCAGTTCATGTTGGACCATGTTCATTGTTGAGAATCATGAACACTGACATCTGTTGTTAACGAGTGAGTGCTGTGGTGACAGCTGTGGTTCTTAAAGTATTAACAAAAATGGTTTAAATTTTGGTCAAATATCATTCTTTTGTTTCAATTTTTCTTTTGCCATTTCAAAAAAATATTGATACATTGAGGAAAGTGCTTATCGAATACCTACAACAAAAAATAAAAATTACCAAAATAAATATAAAAACAAACAATACAAATTATAAAATAAATGAAAATAAAATAAGAATAAAAATACAATTTTGATTTATTATTTGGGGTAAGTTAACATGTCCATTTAATGTTTCACTTTGTACTTGAAGTTGAATCAAGAATATTAATATTTTATATGTTTAATTTGTTTCTGCCATTATGGTTGATGCTATCTGCAATGACCAATACTAGGCGATTGCTAGTTTTATTCAAATTTTTTTGTGAAAACATACTTATAAGGTTGATTTATATATTTCAGTTTGCCTTAAATTCAAGAGTTTAAAAATGTCTGAAAATTTTCTCATGAAGTCTTAATTTGAATAATATTAATCTCTTACCCAATACAAAACTATCACTTAATATTCCAATGCTGCTAAATGATACGTACTGCTTATACACGAACAAATATTTATATATTTAGCTCACTACATTAACCGATACGATACATCTCATCAATTGATGCTTCGCCATTCTTGCTCAGGCAGGGAAGAGATGTTTGACAAACACTAAACTTTACACTAAAGGGTCAGTTAGTACGCTAATTAATTTCAAAAGGGGGATTTTATTTCAAGCCAGTTCCGCTTAGAGATACTTATATGTCTTACATATTGCATATTTTCAATACATATTTAACTTTAAAGACGCATACTAAGAGATGAAAAAATGCATTGAATTAAATTTTATATTACTAGTGTTGATAAATCATTTATTTATGTATCAAACATAATTAATATATTCTTTGGCGTTTTTTAATTCGTTCTGGTTTACGTAATTAATTTTGATGGTGATGAATTTTATGCTAGCATTAAAATAAATCAAATAGAAAAGGCATGAAATTTATAATTTTTTATGCTCTTTTTAAACGCAAAAAAAAACTTCATTAACGTTACTAATCCAAAAATAATACACGCCTATCTAATAAGCATACTATAATACAACGCCCAGTTCTCAAATTGAGAAGATAATGTCAACAAAATGTATTAAAAGATCTTATGCATTTAACTTCTAACATATTGAAAAAAATAATAATAGATGTTTATCTTATACAAATGATAAATGAGTACTTATGTGTTTTTTTTTTTTTTTTTATTTGTATGTTTAGCAAATAAAAATAAGAACACATGCTTTCAGCAAACATTTTATCTTTTTAATTTTATAAAATTATGGGAGTAGTATAAATTTTTGACTTCTAAAAATTAAGAATAAAAATGAATCGTTGTGAAATTGTTAAACATATTTGTAAAAATTAAAGTACATTAGTATGTTTTGTAACTGTGACTGTGAGAAAATTAAAAAAAAAAATACTAACAAACATTTCCTATTACCAACATTAATAAAACTATTTGTCTTTAAAAGCTATTATTTCTCCATTTTTTTTTTCAAATTGCCAGTGTAGTTAATGTTTAATTATTTTATTTACACTCTATTAAATTCTTATAAGTATATTTTAACTAATAAAAATACACTTAAACTTTACAAAAAGTTCTTTTCTTTTCAAGTTCTATTTTAGGAAAGCTAGTTAATTGTTATATTTGGTATATTTACACACCTTAACTCTGTGTTACAGATTAGTTACAATACAATTTTTTAAAATATATCATTTAGATCCTTTTGTCTATTTATCCTTAGGATTTCTTTAAACTTTTATATGTTTTGTGATTTCTTATACTTTCTGAGGTATTAAAAAATAATGTAATAGCTATCTCAATCGTAACCTCTATTCATTGATGTAACAGATATTGTGTCATAAATATAAGCCTACAGTGGGTTTTGAGCAACCAAACTTGTAAAGTGTAATTTTTATCACTAAAGAATAGTTTTCTTCCTTTCCCCATATTTTTGTCTCTGTAACTTTACACGGTTAAAAAGGATATCTTTGCCAGTTATGGCTTTAAATACAATAGAAAACGAGCTAAAAGACACCTAAGAGCATAGTTAGTTCTTAGGCTTAAGAAAACTTTGCCATTAAAACAAACGATTGCAAAAATTACAAAAAAAAATGCATTATGTATTTTTTTTTTCCATTCCAGAAGTTTTCGTGAAAAAAAAAGTATTCAAAAAAAGTAGTTAGCAAAGTCGTTTAGGACACACACACAAAAAAAGAAAATTAAATAATGTATTGGAAAGAAGTGGTTTTTATAAATTTTAATAATTTCCTTATAATTCATTCTCACTAAAGCTGGCATGGTAAAATATAAAAACTTCGTTTATGGTAATTAAATTAAAATTCCTTCTCTTCATTTGTACAAAATATGATTAATGTACAGATTGCTAATTAACTAGAATATTTATCTATTTCTATTCAGTTTTTAAGCAAATTTTACTAGCATTATTCATATTATGTTTATTATTTTAAATGATAAAAAATTATAATATGTTTAATTAAGTTTAAAATAATCCAGAAAATTTAAATATTTAATAGCAACATATACTGATTGTCTTTCGACAATATAAATAAAAAACAAAATTAGAAATGTCTCTAATTCAAGTTATTATTATATTCATATGTCAAAACAAGAATTAATGATAATAAATTGATTCAATACTTCTATTAACAAAATATTATATATACAAAGAAATAAAGATATAATAATTCAAATTAAAACCTTTTTTTTTTTTTTTTTAAACCTTAAATCCATAATACAATTTTTTGCTAGTCGAAGTTATAATCCTCAATATGTGTTTTCCATGTCAGTAACTTTTTTTTTTATTTATAACTTATGATGAATGGATGATTTCTACGTTATATATTTAAATTAGAAATTAAATAAAAATGGCATTGAAATAAATTACCTTAGAAATTAAGAGAGATAAACAAATTGTAATTGCATAGACAGTTGTGCTACAATATATTAATTATATTTTATTTATGAAAAAGGTTCTTTACATGAATATTTCAGTTGAAATTAGATAAGCAAATATATGTTATTTAGTGCATGTCTAAAAATATAATGACAGTTTCTTCGAGTTATTAAAATGTAATTTTAATTAATCAATTTTAAAGTAAACTACAAATTTTGAAAAGATTATAATTACATTTTATCAATCTAAATATAATTAAAATGAAATGAATGAACACTTTTAATTAAGATTTCAATTAATATAAAAATTTATTTTCGTGTATAAATTTAATTTTAAATACATTGCTGTATAATGATATTCATCCTTAAACAGAGTTTGTCAAAGAAAAAAAAAATGTACATGCAAACTGCTTTCCTTATTTTGTTTTCATTAAAATTTAATTCTCGAGTTATTCTAGTTTAAGTCTAAAAATGGGCTTATAAATATTTATAGCAAGTAATTCATAGACATTTAAAAGTTTCTAAAAGGATTTAGTATAAAATATATATGAAAAATTATTAAATGCATATGATTTACTCTATATTAAACTCATCGCATTTAAATAACATTCAATATATTAAATATAATAAAGTTAGAAAAATTAGTATAAATTTTAAATTATTGAAAATTTATTATATTTTCCATTTTAATGTATTAAAAATAATTATATTAAAAAAATTTTATGTTAATTAGTTAAAAAAAATAACGGATTTTTTATAATAAGCAAACTGCTTTTATATTTTGTGGTTTTCTCAATAACAAGATTTAAAATTTAATTTTTTGAAGTTATTTTAGTTTAAGTCTAGAAATTGACTTATATATATTTAAAGCCAGCAATTCATAGAAATTTAAAAGTTTCTAAAAGGATTTAGTACAAAATATATAAAAAAAAATATTAAATACAAATGATTTATCCTATACTAAACCCATCGCCATTAAATAACATTCAATACAGTAAATTTATAAAAATTAAAAAAAAAATAATATAGATTTTAATGCACTGAAAATTTATTATATTTTCCAGGCTAATGTATTAGAAATAATTATATAACCCTTTTCTATTTATGTTAACTAGTATGGAAATAAATAACTGCTTCTCATAATATGCAAACTGCTTTTTATATTTTGTTTTCCTTAAAAAATAAAATTTATAACTTACACTGAAGTGACAAAAGTCATGGGACAGCAATATGCAAATTTTCAGATGGCAGTAGCATCGCGTAGAACAGGTATAAATGCGCAGTGCTTTCGCAGAGCTTTCATTTCTGTTCAAGTTATTCATGTGAAGAGGTTTTGACGTGATGATGACCGCACGACGGGAATTAACAGACTTTGAACGCGAAATGTTAGTTGGAGCTAGACGCATGGGTCATGCCATTTCGGAAATCGTTAGGAATTCAACATTCCCAGATCCACTGTGTCAAGAGTGTGCCGAGAGTATGAAGTTTCAGGCATAACATTCCTACGATGGGCAGCCCAGTGGTCCACCGCCTGCACTCAAACGACCGAGACCGGCGACGTCTGCAAAGAATCGTAAATTCTAACAGACAAGCAACACTGCGTCAAATAACCGCAGAAATCAATGTGGGACGTACAAGGGACTTGTCTGTTAGAAATTTGGCTGTCTTGGGCTATTCCAGCCGAAGACCGACTCGAGTGCCTTTATTGACAGAACGACATCGCTTGCAGCGACACTCGTGGGCACGTGACCATATCGGTTGGTCCCTTAGATGAATGGAAAACCGTGGCCTGTTCCCATGAGTCACGATTTCAGTTGGTAAGAGCTGATGGTAGGGTTCGAGTGAGGCGCAGACCCCCTCGAAGCCATGGACCCAAACTGTCAGCAAGGCACTGTTCAAGCTGGTGGTGGCTCCATAATGGTGTGGGCTGTTTTCATGGCATGGACTTGGTCCTCTGGTGCGAACGGACCGAACATTGACTGGAAATGCTTATGTTCAGCTACTTGGAGATCACTTGCAGCCATTCATGGACTTCATGTACCCAAACAACGATGGGATTTTTATGGATGACAATGCGCCATGTCGCCGGGCCACAACTGTTCGCGATTGGTTTGAAGAACATTCTGGACAATTCCAACGAATGATCTGGCCACCTAGATCGCCCGACATGAATCCCATCGAGCATTTATGGGACATCATCGAGAGGTCTGTTCGTGGCCAAAATCCTGCACCATCAACGCTTTCACAATTATGGACGTCTATCGAGACAGCATGGCTCAATATTCCTGCAGAAGACTTCCAACGACTTGTTGAGTCCATGCCACGTCGAGTTGCTGCACTTCGCCGGGCGAAAGGAGGGCCGACACGATATTAAGAGGTATCCCATGACTTTTGTCACTTCAGTGTAATGTTTCGAGTTATTTTAGTTTAAGTCTAGAAACTGACTTATAAATATTTGATGCAAGCAATTCATAGAAATGTAAGTTTATAAAAAGGATTTGTTATGAAATATATAAAACAATTTACATAAATACATATGATTTACTCTATATTAAACCAATTGCAATTGAATAACATTTAATACATTAATTATATAAAGTTAAAAAAATAGCATAAATTTTAATGTATTGAAAATTTATTATAAATTCCAGCTTAATGTATTAACAATAATTATATTACCATTTTATATTTATGTTAATTAGTATCGAAATAAGTGGAATAACTGAATTTAAATTAAAACCACAAGTTGCAAACACCACAAATAAAATTTACTTAACTAACTAATAAGATCTTGTTGTGAATTTCCCCAACTAAACTAAAAGGGTGTCTGGTTAGAAGGAAATGGACTTAATTAAAGGGAGGAGAACTAAGCTTTTGAAAGATAGTTGAATTCCAAAGTGCCAGAGTATTGATTGTTATACTGTTTGATTTAGTACTTAAGTCTGCTCCAGAACCACATTTAAGATTCCTTTATCTTGAATGTGGTTAAAAGGAAAGGATGGCAAGTAAACCAAGTGGAAGTAATCTAATTTTTGCTTCTAAAGAACTTAGTAGGTGGGATGGATTTAAAATAATTTTATGAATATTGTACCAAGATATCCTCCTGTTAAGTTTATGTCTTATCTTATACTTTTTTTTTTTTTCAAATTTTTGGAAAATTTGAATGAATTAACGATTTAAGTTAAAAATTCATTTAGATTACTTTATAAACAAAATATTTATATTTTTACAGTTTCAGATAATAAAATTATAAGCATAATTTATATATTCTTAAATTGTTGTTATTTTTATTAAAAAATAATGTAATAAAAGATATGAACTTAAAAGGAGGATATCTTGAGGATAATTGTACAATATTCAAAAATTCCTTTATCTTGAATGTGATTAAATTAAAGGATGGCAAGCAAACCAAGTGGAAGTAATCTAATTTTCGATTCTGCAGAACTTAGTAGGTGGGATTTATTTCAAATAATTTTATGAATATTGTACAGTTATCATCCATATATCTCCTTTTAACTATATGTCTTATCTTACATTATTTTTTTTAATTTTTCGGAAAGTGAGAATGAATTAACGATTTAAGTTAAAATTTCATTTATACTATTTTATAAACAAAATATTTATATTTTTACAGTTTCAGATAATAAAATTATAAGCATAATTTATATATTCTTAAATTGTTGTTATTTTTATATTTCGATGTTTTGACATTAAACATGAAGTTTTCAATCTTCTGTGGTTCTGAGGTAGGAACTCCATCTGCACAAATATGCCATCCCACAACATGCCATCTCAATTTGGAACGAAATCTGACCATCTCATCTGGTAGGTTTGCAACATATCCTTTAATCCAAAAAGTAGGCCATTCGAAACTACAGATTCATCCCTGCAAAATGAATTAACGATTTAAGTTAAAAATTCATTTAAATTCAAAATATTTTCTTTAAGGTTTCAAATAATAAAATTATGGGCACCATTTATATATTCTTAAAATGTTGTTATTTTTATATTTTGTCCATTTTGATATTAAACATAAAGTTTATAGCCTTCTGTGATTTTGAGGTAGCACTCAGTCTGAACCCACAACATGTTATCGCATTTTGGAACGGAATGGCATCTGGAAGGTTTGTAACATATCCTTCAACACAAAAGCAGGCCATTCGAAATTAGAGATTTATCCCTGCAAAATGAATTAACGATTTAAGTTAAAAATTCATTTAGATAATTCAGCAAATAAAATTTGTTCTCCAGAACTAAAGATAAAAAAAATTATAGGCATAATTTATATATTCTTAAATTGTTTTTTTTTTTTATATTTCTGAAGTTTTGGCATTAAACATGAAGTTTCCAGATTTCTGTGGTTCTGAGGCAGGGCTTAGTCTGAACCCATAACGTACCATCGCAATTTGGAACTGAAATCTGGAATTTTTGCATCATCCCCCTTTAATTCAAAAGTAGGTCATTCGAAATTAGAGATTTATTCCTGGAAAAGTTAAGGAAATGGAATATTTTGTTCAGAATCACTACTATCCATTATATGGCAGAAGTATCAATTATTTGAATTACAAAACAAACATTTATTATTTTCTTTTAAATGCATACATTTTATAAATATTAATAACATTAACATATAATATTGTTATATCAAATATTAGAATTCCTCAACAAAACCTGACTTTTTTAATGAAAAATGTCATTTTTAAATATATATTTGTAAAGATCAATCTAATAAATTAAAGATGGAATTTTGAAAACCATGATTCAATGATTTAACTTCACTGAACTTCATTTAATGATGATTGCATATTGGTATAAAAGTCCGCTTTGTAATTAAACATTAAAATGTAGATATATATAATCTTTGCATATCTACATATATAGGAAAATGTGAAATAATTCGTTTTACTTACAGTGTCTCCCAAAATTGGTTTGTAACTGTATATGTAATTACAATGTGAGCCCAGTTAGGTAATTTTAGCCTTATTACTTAATACACAGATATCTCGCTTTTTGATCTGCTTCAGGAATTATATGTGATAATTGATTTAGCCATTTAACCATAATGTAAATTAGGGTAATAATAGTTTCAATGTTACTCTTAAAATTGCTTTCATATGTTAATAATGTAGTTTAATTCACATTTTATATTGCAAATTATGCTACATTAATATAATTTCTAATTAATTTCAATCTTCAACAACTGTTATGCAAAATATTTGTTTTTGTCTTCATCCTTGTTTGAAAATGCTTAAATTGTATTTTAAAATATTTACCTTAATAAAAGTATAACATTTTAATTAATGTGAAATAGTATAAATTTAATTTTTAATGATTTTTCTCTCCCTAGAAACAATCTTCAATGAAATTTTTCTATAAATTCATTAATTCAAGAAAATCAGTATTAAACTCACTCAAATATTAAAATTTATCTTTTATATTGCAATCTTTTCTCTTTTATATTGTTGAATAATCTTTTTATTAAATGATTCATTCTATTGGTGAATATTTTAAAACGAAATTACGCCGATTAATTATTTACAGCTAATACAAAGGGTACAAAAGATTATATTTGAAATTAATTTTCTCTTGTTTTTTTATTAGTTTTATAAATAAATATTGATTTTTCACAATATCTACATGAATAAAATATTGAAATCAACACAGGGGTTTTAAATTAAATATTTAGAAATCAAATGTATAAAAAATTATATTAATGATTATAGTTAATAGGCATATATTTATTAAAGGATCTAAGGTAAATTATGACTTTGACAAAATTTATTTGACTTTTTGAGTTAAAAATATCTATATTTTCTATCATTGTGTTCCTATTGGTATTAATTACATTTCATTTTTAAATTTAATGTACAGTATATAAGATTTCAGGCATTAACATTACAAGCATTCTAATATATTCTCTGTATATTTCCTTCCAAATTGTTACGATTTCTAATGCATTTGACTTTTATTATTGCTATTTTATTATATTTTCCTTTAAATACATATCCACAAAAAAGTCACGTGTGACTTTTAAGTATAATTTAGAAAAATATCAGAAAAGAGAAAATACTTCACATTATGTTTTAAAAAATTTCGAAAGTATACTGGAGCAATTTTTGAATTTCTGTACACCGCTTAAATTTATATGATTTATAACAAATTATAGTTTAATGTATATTGAAAAGAAAGGGTACTTAATATGCATTGGTAAAGTTAGTAAATGTATTCTTACATTCACTAAGTACTATAGCAAACTATAAATGCAATAAAACGTACTTTGTATTTTTAAATAAGGAGGAATAATAACTTAGAAACATGAGGAACATAGATTTAAAGCATTTTATGCCTTTACAGTAACATTAAAATGATCCAAATCTTGCATTTTAAATCTTACACTTCATTCTTAAAATTTAAAAGAGATTACCCAATGAATAAATTCACAGATCCCTGGAGAGTTGGCGACAAACGGTTCATTCAAGGGGAGGCTAAATTAGAGCTCATCTTGTAGGTGAATGGAATCGGTGTGTACCAGCCATCATGTAAATCAAATCATTCCAAATAGAGGTGGGGAATATAAGTGTTTAAACCCCAATCCTTGGAATTATTTGAACTGTTTCAAAAGAGTTATCCACTTTCGCTCTGAAGATTTCCGGTCCCCCTTCTAGTTGTCGTGGGAAGTTGTGGAAGGAATGCATGGTAATGAAATTGACTTTAGGGAGGTGTAAAGCCCACCAGCAATTTCGCTGTTGGCCTTGGAGATTATACAATACTCATTAGTCAGTCTTAGTGACAAACAGCGGGGAAGTTTCTGCAGGCTGTGTGCTACGCTTCGCTATTACTCTAATCCCAGGGTTCGAATTTCATCATCTCGCTGAGTCTATTCCACACCCCCATCCTAACCCCTTTAACTGTAAACCCACCGTGTACAGAGTAAACATAAGGGTCATAATAGATGCCTAAAATTGTATGGTTACTAGTTACTCTGCGGGCGTGTGTCTGGGATACGGTCGGTGGTATAATACGGGAAACCGTGAGCTTGTTCTTTATAATTCAAATCATCAGTCATCAAGTGCAGCTCAACGCGTTATTCCGTAATGGGGAAATTTTATCCTCAGGTATCGGAATGTGGAATGGAAATGAGTCGGAGGCTTAGAGGATGTCGAGTAATGGGCTGGGATAATTTACGATTCAAATCCTTTAAATAGTAATTTAACAGTTTTCCAAGAGATATCGATAGAAAGGGTGAATATAGAGAAATTATCATACTGGCAAAAAAAAAAGGTGTGAAATTTAATGGAAACTGAAAGTTAGAAATAAATTATGTCTTTCTCATAAATTTTTCATTGCAAATTTTGGTTCAGAATGATATATCTAACATAGGTAAGATATATCAGAATGATATATCTTCATTTTCATTTGAATGATTATTGTAAAAATCGATATAAAGAAAAGGCATGGAATAATTTATTTTTTAAAATCCTTTAAAGAATAATTTGATCAATTTTCAAGAAAAATCAATAGAAAAGCTGAATTTAAGAAAAGCAGCTTCCAGTGATAGTGCTAATTATCAACAAAATTTCCGGGAACTGAAATTTTAACTAATAAATTTTATTTTTCTATTAACCTTTTAGTCATTTTTTTTAAATTTTAAATCGGATTAATAACTATTGTAATATTTATTATTAGAAGATTTTTAAAAAATTTTTAACAAAAAGGATTTTTAGTTTATTTTTTAAACAAAAAGTATTTTTAAGTTATTTTTTACACAAAATATAAGTATACATGTATAACATTATTTCTATTAATATTAAATTATTTATTGATGCAGTATTTCATTCCCAAAATGGTAGTAACAAAGCAATTACATTAGAATATATGTATATAAAGATATTTCATGTAGAGCATGTATCTTTCAAGATACATTTCTCGGCATTTAAATTAGTTTTCTCTAAGCTATTCAAAGAATTGACTTCCAAAGATTACTTCTACAAATTAAATATTTGCTCGGAGCAATAACATCGGAAGCAATGTCGGTAAATCTTGTTACCAAATGTTTTCTTCCAATTTCACAGGTTTTAATCGAAATCAGCTGCTGGTACAACTAATCTCATGTAAAGGCAATGTTGCTAATGTGGAGCAAGACTCTCATAAACACGAACACGGAAAATTGCTTGCTCTCAATTTAATTCAAAGCTATAGACTTTTGCTTGTCTACATTAATCTTTAAGTAAATCTAAATTATCTTTGAGGATGATACGCAACAGAAATTTTTTCAAGATATGTATTTTAATCATATTTTTAAAATTGAAAACTATCAAAATTTAATCCTTATCTTATTAACAAAAGTGAAAAGCATCAAGTATTTTAACGATATATATATTTTTTTATCTTCCACTTTATTTATTTATTGTTAGCTTTATATTCTTTTTTGGCAGTGTATTTTAACATTCTTTTCAAAGAAGATATTTCTAAAACAGGTTAGAATGTCGATACATAATTAGAATATCGATACAAAAGTATTATAAAAATATTATAAATTTAAAAGGAATCTATTAAAATTTTAACTAGCTTTAATAAATTTATTCGATAATTTAAGAACCAAAATTTTAGAAATTACGAGCAATTTATGAGTTTAAAAATATATTCAACAAAAATCATATATATCGTAAAATTTACCAAATTACATTATAGTAACACAACTATTTGTTTTAGAAGGTGAATATTTTTATATTCTATTCTGATTTGAAGCTTCAATTACTTTAATCTTTTAAAACTTATAGAGTAACAAACATAAATCATATATTACAAAAGTTAAATTTTACTTGTTATAATTTTTTTTTTATTTTCCTTTTATACTCATTACATTATTATTATACTGTGAATAAAATATGCATAAGAACATTTGTACACTGATATGTTATATTTTTGATTTAGGAAGTTACTTTTGCAACATTTTTTACTTAATTTTTAAGTTGTACTGACTTTGATTTTGTAAAGATTTTTAGTATTTAAATTCAAACGCACATTGGTTAGGTTTAATTTTTTTCAAGTATAATGCTACCTTGAGACAGGAGGGTTCCAACGTACTTTATTTTTAGTAAGCTGTGACATGGCCATTTTTTGCTTGGATTTATCAACTTATTTGAGATACGTGTTACATTACAACAACCACTGCTTTCAGATTCACAAGTCTGGCATATATATTGAAGTAAATGAACGGAAACTTTTGTCCCAAATATATTTAGAATCTGATTCTGTCTCGGTGGTGTCAAAATTTCTGTAGAACTTTATAAACGTTGATAACTAACTCCCCAACCAAAATGAACAACCAGCAAACAAAAAATGAGAGCCTGTTTAAGTTTTGTTTTTGTTTGATTATTATAAACATTGCTTCTTGGACAGATTTCTATTAGAACACCAACTTCTGATTAAAGTGTCGAAATTGTGGTAAAAAAAAGTAAACTTGTAGAGAAAAAATTAAGCAAAGAGGAAGTGAAATGTATTAATTTTATACTCTACTTGATTCCAATGACATCATATTCTTTCATAAGATTATATTTTACATATATGTATTTATTTGGTTTTATTTTGTTTCTATATAATATTATAAAACATTAATATGAAAATGTAGTGATTATTTGGGGCGTTGAACGAATTAATTTCATTTCAAATAATGTCAACGAAAAAAATTTATTTGAGATACGAGCAATGTGACTTCATAACTTGTTAATGAAACTATCATGTAATTCAATGTACCAACTACTATATGCATTTTATTTAGGTTATGATGCATTAACCAGCGTATTATAATATTAATATAATATTTGTTATCAAAAAGTTAAAATTGTTTCTATGCAGAATCCGTACAATAATGCGTTTCATTTTCAAGCATGAAAAAAAAAAATTTAGAGGCTTATTTTTATCACGTGAATACAATATCAAATATATGTTAATGTATAAAAATTTTTATTTTATGAAATAACGATAAAATTTAATAAAAACATAATTTTTACAGAAAACTTTCTTATTCTAGTTCAATTTACTTATATTTAATCACAATTTTTTTTGTAAATTTGGAATACAGTTAACCTATTTAAAATTACTTTATTATTCCCAATTCAGCAAATATATGGAATCTACGTACATGCAGAAAATAAATTTAATCAATATAAATATATAAGCTAAGAATTAAAACGTTAAATCTATTTTACCAAAAATAGAATGTTAAATGATTTCGTTGTCTTCTCAAAGAAATCAATAATATTAAAAGATAAGCAATATCTTTAAGATTACACAGATAAGTGATAGTCGGTGTACATCAAAGAAGGGCAGCAGTAGAGTGGGCAGACAATGCTTTCCGCCATCCCTAACTGATGAAGATGTGCATAAAAAGACACTAATTTCCCAAGGGCCAATATAGCTTGGTAGACAGCGCAATGGTTTTCCAATCCAAAGGTGCTCCTGAAAGATAAAAATACAGTATCCCAATGAATGGTAAAATAAACATTTATAATAATTTCATATATTAATGTGTATACTAATCAACACAGTCATATTTTTAAGCAAATAATTTTTTAAATTGTGTTTATTCAAAATGTTTATTGACCCATTTCACCAAGAGCACTCGGAAAATTGTAAGGAATATCTCAGCTCATGGCACAGTGATGTGGTGTGGTGAAATAATAACTTTCCAAAAAAAATATCATCATCACTATTTCAATGCCGGACCATTTTTATCACATTTTAACTTTGCTTGTGAAATATAAAATATAATATCCATTTCAATGTTTAAATAAACATTTATAATAATTTGATTTTTACAGCTTTAAAAATTTATAATAATTTTATTTATTGAAATATAAAATATGTTAAATAATACAGTCAAATTTTTAAGGCAAATATTTTTTTTAAATTATATTTTATTAAAAAAAAAAGGTTTTATAAATATCATGGAAGATATCTTAACTATTACGTATATTTACCATGTTAATTTATTTATATGGTGAATATTGAAATTTACATGATTACCATTTTCTACCTGAAATTAAATATGAATATCATTACATTGCGATTTGAGTAATCTATCTCCACTGGGTTAATTTCATGTAGGTTATTCAAAGTTTCAACCATAATTCCGAGAATACAGCAATTACCTTGGTTAAGTCCAGGTTGTGCATCAGTGGGTGGAGCTACCATCTATAGTCAGGATTAAACTCTGGAAGTAATTTATAATTCCTATGGTTAGGTTGTAATTGCATCCTAGAAATTGTAATTAACATTTCAGTTTTAGCAAACATTTCAGCTGAGTTTGTAGATAACATGAAATATTAAATCTGTCAAAACATACAAACCTTTGGGGAAAAAATATTGTTTAAGGAAAGAAAGCATAAATTTTAGTAGAAATGGTTTGCTTATAATCATGAAAAGTTATGGATATATTTCTTAAAAAAAAAAAGTATTGTTATAGAAAGATAAATACCAACAGAGATAATAGAGAAGTCCAAATAAAATAAATTCATGTTATTTATAATCAAGATGAATAAATGAATGAATGAATTACAACAAATGACTATATAACATGCAACCATAATACAACTTTGAGATGGTACACTCATTTCTTTTGTTCTGTCTCATACATAAAAAACATATCTGTGAGCTCCAAATTAGTGTAGTTATGCATTCTTTTAAAACTTCAGCATTTTAAGAGTGCATATTAACTCAGGAAAATGTTTATTTACTGTCCTTAAGGAACTTTTAAATTAGAACGCATATTTTTGAAACATTTTAGAAAGGATTATATAAACTACAAATAAGTAATAAAAACAACAAAGCAACTGAAATATATGGAATATATGGTAAACAAGGAAAAGATTATATCAACTCTTAAATGTACTATATGGTAAAAATTTTATTTCACGCAATCAATATATTTATATGCAAGATTATTATTTAAATTGTTAATGTAAATTCCCTTTCTCGATTTTTTTCAGAAATAATACTGAAGAAGATTGCTTCTTTTGCTAACATGTTGACTTATTCAAATTGGAAAATTTGAAAAATTTTCCTATTGAAACACAGAACAAGTTTTCATATTTAGAATCATTTTGAAACCAGAGATGAGTGGCACATCATTCAAAAGTTTGTTTTATATAAATATAAATATATTTATATATTTATATTTTATATATTAATATTTATATTTATATTGATTTTAAGTTTATATGCATAAATGAAGTAAAATCTTTTATATCACGATAGACAGTCCTATTTTTTGCATAATAATAAGAGTAAAAAAATGCAGAAATATTAGAAAAATATTTGGTTCAAAAATTTTCTAATTTATTTAAAGAAAATAATTTTAATTTTACAATGTTAAGTTTTGTTCAATAACAATAATTACTCCATTCACTAAAAATTTTAGAAAAAAATTACAATAATGAATTTTGTAATATTGGTGTTCAGAAAACCCATAGAAATGTTCAACATTCTGTGCAATGTCCTGTAATCAATAATTTAATGTATTTATTAATTAATCAGATCTGCACAAATTTCAGCTTTATACGGATCATGAAAAATGTAGTTAAATTAAATAATAGAAAATAATAATAATCTAAATTCCCGCTATGGACGAGCATTGTATTACACAAATTATTTATGAGGTGTTTGTAATATAAAAAAGCAGGATTTCTGTAGAAATTTTTTTGATAAAACTCATAATGCATTTTTATTAAAAATCTAGTTTATACTATAATAAAGCCCCCTTTAAAAGTTTATAAAGCATAATAAGTAAAACTGAATACTTTTAAAACAAGAAAAATAAATGATAACATTTGTAAAATGTACTAAAAATGTAATGTAAAAAAAAAAAAAAAAAAAAAGATAGACTTAAAGTTTTGTCCAAGTTAGTGAAAAATTTGATATTTCTGGAGATAAATTTGGTTAATTACTTACATGACTTGGAGATGAATTGATCAAAGTTTCTGAGAAATATTTATATATTAGCAAAAAAAAAAAAAAATATTTAAAATTTTAAAAAAATTGTAAAAAATCTTAACCAAATTATCTATGAAAAACTGAGATATAAAATAAGAAATTACCCAACACTTTAAAACGGCTTCAACTCATTAAATGTTACTGATTTGTTTTCTTTGTTCTCGATTAAAAAAAATATTAATAAAAGATTCGTGCAATTTCTATTTTCTAAAGTTTATTAATTCTGCCTTTGTAAGTAATTTGCATTTTACTTTTTGAAAGTACGTACACAAGTTACTAAACTCGAAGTCGATATATTATTTTTATTTAGCAATTTATGAACATTGCTTATAGGAATAATTAAGCATACAATTTAAATTATACATATAATGTTTAAATTTGCATGAAGTTTAATGTAAAAGCTATCTATTTGTATAAAAATACTAAAACAATCTAAAATATATATCAAATGTATTATTTTTCAGATTTCCAATATACTTAAAAATAGTTATTACAAAGTAGTGTTATTTCTGAAAAAATAACAAATAAAATATCCTCATGTTAATAATGTTTTAATAGTTATAAATAGCAAATAGAATTATTTCTTGAGAGCAAATTTGCATAAAAGAACTAAATACATAATATAAAAATACTTTAATTTCTCAAAAACATTCATCCAGTGAAAATAAAAATCCTTAAATGGAAAAAAAGAAAGAAACTAAATCATTAGTTAAAAGAAATCCTAGTAATAAAAATATGCGCCGGTGTAGTAATGGAACTATTTAAAAGCAATAACCGTGGCTTTCAGTTAAGACAGGAAGATCAGTTAAGTGAAAAAAAAATCAAGTGGAAGAACAGAAGGGGATTTGAATATCAGAATTGAATAAAAGATAAATGAAAATTGACTTCAATTAAAAAGAAATAAAAGAGAAAGAAGGAAACAGATCCGTATTTTTCATTTAAATTGTAATGTAAGTGACATGTTTTCATTATGTGGCTTCCATACAAAATATGAAAAAGTATTTAAAATATAATTTCAGTATCTCGAATTGAAATGACATTAAAATGAATTGAGGAAATTGCAATATTTTTTTTTTCCAAAAAAGTAATTTATTATTTTTCAAAAAATAGAACCATTATTGCAAAAAAAACATTTTAAGCAATTAAATTATTTTTAAAAAATTAAATCATCTTTATATAATTTGAATTAAGTTTTGATTTGACTATGAATAAATATTATAACAGATTTGCTATTAATTTAAAAGTATTTAAGTATTTTTATATTGAAAGATAAAATACTTTCAAACTGTTTTTATTGAGTCATTATTCAATTAATTATTTCAAAATTAATGCGAAAAATTATCATAATTGTTTGGTTTTTGATATAAAGTTTACATTTTATAAAAAAAGTCTATTTAAATTTAATTCTGAGTAACAATTTTACGCACTAGTTAGTACTGAACTTATGCACTTTTTAATGCATCATACTTTTTCTTATTCTTAGTATGTTTTTTATATTCTTAGTTCTTGCATAAAAATTTGTAAAATTAACTTTTAATAAATTAAATTTAAAACAGCACAACATAATATTTTTGAAACTTGCACCAAATGAAATATATTGTAATTTACAAACAGTGTTTTTTTCTTACATTATCAAAGTTAAAAAAAAATTCTAACCTTACAAATTCATTCAAAAATTTTTTTTATATATTTAAGTGAAGATATTTTCAACGTTTTATAAACGTCACAATTTTTTAGACATTTAGTGAATTAATTAGACTTATTGCTAAACTTATCTAATTCTGTTATCCATACAGTGCAAATAATCCTATACTTAATTTTGTACTTTTACACATAAATTAAAGTAATCCCCCTCCCTCTCAAGAAAGTGAAATATATAAACTTGCAATGGAAAGTAGCCTGTTTTAACTCTGCTTTTTAAACCAACAAACTCCATTCAGCCAGTGTTAACATGGGATTGCTTCTTGGTTCGTGGGACGGTTTCGGGAAGTCCAAGAAAGAAAAACTGTCAATCTCGCCTTTCAGTACCTGTTCCCAAGCAGGGCATTGTTGCCTGTAATTTTATTCAGCTTCCGTCCGTTTGCCATTGAGTTCACCTAGAGAAATGGATTCCATTCAAAGCTCAATCCCCGGTGTGATGTTTGATTCCGAAAATCCAATACCGTTCAAGTTCCCTGGAGATTTTCTTGGCTATTCATCGGCGTTCAAAAGGCAAAGGGTTTGAGAAATGGCTGATATCGAAAGGCTGCAGTTCTCCTGAGGACTCGGTTTGGCGTAATGCTTTGCTTTGGCAAAACTGCAAGAGAATAAGGTTTAGAGAACAACAATTTTTTTTTTTTTTCTTTTGAATGTGAGGTAAAAAGAAAAATTTGAAATTCCTTGAAAAAGAAGTAAAAAGATTCAAGCGAAATTCTGCAAAACCTCTTTTTTAAAAAAAAATATTTATTTCTGGTAGGTTTGCTATTAAAACAGGTTTTCAGTGGAATTTAAAATTAAACTTTATTATATTATTATAAATTCTCTTTAAATTTTAATTGCTTCTGCATCAAAGATTGCACAGATTGGAAATGACTAACTACTATTGAAAGATTGCAGTAATACAAAGATTCCATTAAGCGTAACTTTTAGCTTTAGTAAAACTGCAAAATAACAAGGTTTAGCAAATAACAATTTAATTTTTTTTTTGAATGTGAGGCAAAAAAATCTAAAATTCTTTGAAAGAAAGATTAAAAATTTACTCATTATTTTGGAGGGTGAATGTACATATGATGGGTTTTATATTTAAGAGATTTACAGTAGAATTTAATCTATACGCTAATATAGTTGATTAATATTTTTGTCTTAAAAAAATCTCTTCATAAAGTTAAAGACATTTTTGTAGGAGAGATAATTTTCATTTTTGAAATCAATTTAATTTAAAATTTGTAATAGATGTGTAAGAAATGCATTTTTATAGCAGTTTTTTAAGTTATTTATAGTGTTCTATATATAACTGTTTTCACAAAATTGAGTTATAACATGGGTAAATTAATTTAACTATTTCTTCCTAGAATACTAATTTTTAAATTTTCAAAATTAAATGCATAAATACTTTTTTTTTTTGAAAATATAACAAAACTCTAATTCTTTTTTGACAATATGTGCATTCACCAGCTAGATATTTAGATTTATTTCAGGAGGAATTTTTATTTTTATGTTTCTAAACTTAATATAACATTTAAAACATATTTGCATTAAAAATTATATAAAAACCCAAATATATTTGTTAGAACACTCAGAGAATTCCTGGTTTATCGTTTTTTCTTAATTAAAAATAAAAATTTTCTTTAATGGCAATGTTTTCATGCAAAAATAAAAATAAAAATAAATTTAAATTTCTAACTGAAAAATTTATTTTAAAAAACTATTTTTTCCATTCGTTATTAAAATATGAACGAGATAATTTTTATACTTGTATAAGTATAAAATATATATATATATATATATATATATTTGTATATTGAAAATATTTAAAACTTAATTAAATTTTAGACATTATTTAGGCTGTTCATTTTATGTTATTTAAAGGCACTTTTTCTATTTGAGTAATTAAGTAATGTTTTATAAAAATTAATTAACTTTTATAAAACATTTTTTTCATTAATTTTAAAAATTGAAATAAATGATATAAATGTTTTTTAAATAATAACGAAATTTGTATACATTATTTTTAATACATACCTTTACATAAATATTTATGTTCATGAATTATTTTTAAATACATAAAGTAGCAAATAATAACTTCAAATTGCCTTATATAATCACTGAAAGGGTCTGATACATTGTTGTATTTTTCTTGGAAAATTAAATGGACCATTCTTTATATTCGGGTGAAAAAACATAATTAAATGAAATGCATCACTAAAAGTTGCGATAAATTTTAGCGAAAAATATAACTCTGTAATTAGAATTTCTGCAAGGAACCTCCAGTGACTGTCAATCATGTATTGTGTGTTGGGAAATTAAAGTCCTTCCTTTTCATAACTCTTTTTTGCTTTTCTCGGAAGCTAAATCATATTAAGGTGTCTCGGAGACTAATGATGTGGGAAATTGCTTGTTAAAGATTTTGTTCACTGTGGTGATTTTTAAAATCTAATAGCGGGCGAGATAAAAGCAAATAATTAACATAATCACAAGAAATTATAATTTGAAAGAAGTTGTTTTTTAAAACTTTAATAAAAATCCGTTGTTGTTGTCTCGTAGATAAACTTTATGTAAGGCAAAGTTTTTGTTATTAATATTCTTTTTTTGTAAGACTCCCTAGTGTCTCATATTAATGGGTTGAATGCAGCTGAATAAAATTACCATTCTGTTGATGGTTTGCATATAATAAGAGCTTTGTAAAAATACGGAACGTTTGTGAATCGGATGGATTGAATTCGATTGAATTGGATTGAAATATGGATCATATTGGATTGGATTGGAAATATTGATTATGGATTGGATTGGAATGGAAATATGGAATGGATTGGGTTGGATTGGAAATATGGATTATGGATTGCCAATGGATATTAAGACAAAGAAAAAAATATCCGAAAATTATGGATTTTCCAGGCGATTGCCCAATACGACATGCATTGGAAGTTATCCCTAATAAATTATAAAACATTGTTCAGTCATAAATGCACAATATACAAAATAAGACAATTATTAAAAATAATTGATATCTCGCATACATTATTATTTTTCCGTAAACAAAAATAGAACCTTTATATTTCAGTAAAAATGCATTATTTGAATGCATCACTAAAAGGGTTTTCTAAATTTTAGAAAATATATATCTTTGTACTCAATTTGACATGCCTACAATGACTGCCAATCATGTATTGTGTAGTGAAGTCCTTCCTTTTAATAACCCTTTTTCTATTCTCGGAAGCTAAATCACATTAAGGATTTCTGAAGACTAATGGTATAAATTGCTTATTACAATTTTCTTATGTTCATATTTTAAATTTAATAATGTGGGAATAAATGAAAATAATTATTAAAAAATAATTGCATATAACTTGAAAGAATATTTATTTTGTATTAACACAAAATGAAAACATTATTTATTTTATTAATATTTTCTTTAAGTAAAGATTACTCGTTTTTCAGTGGTAGTGGCCACTATGTAAATAATTTAGTATGAGTAGTTTAGAAATGGTGGTTTGTACTACACTCACAAAAGTTTATTTGCCACAATCATATTCCTTCACTCAAGTCAAAAATTTAGAGATTTGCTTCCTTCACTTAAATTCATTATAAAATCATGTTCTGTGTTACATAATTCTATTGCAGAAAGGTTAATACAGACAAATACATTTCTCTATATATTCCCTTTTTTTTTTAAAAATATTAATGAAATTATTGCAAATTTATAACATTAATAACTGCAGGGGAAACTTTTAAAAATACTACAATGATTATTTAAATATATTTATTTGAGTTTATGTTTTATTTTTTTCCAAAATAAAAAAATGTAAACATTTTAACTATTGAATTTATTATTAACTTAGAAAGCATTCCCCTTTTATATCACCTAATGCGGAATTATAAAATGTGTGTACACGAATATCATCACACTGTACATAGAGTAATTCTTCTTGAGCCAGAAAAATCAATCATGCATTGGTGGAAAATGAATTCCCATTAATGAGAAGAAATTAGTTTATATTGAAAATGAAACAAATCATTTTCTACGTTATATATATTTATTTAATTAAGCCACGTGTTAAAATATATGTAAGAAGAGCCATTCCAAATGTGAAAAGGTAGTACATCGATTTTGAATGCAAGCATGCATGAGCTCATGCTTTCTATCCTACATGTGCAATATGATATTTGTGGCTTAGAGTTCCATACCTGTTTCACTTTGTCATAACAAAAATGCAGGTTGTGAATGACAATTGTCTTCCAATAATGTTATTATATATTTTCCGGGCGAAATATTCGATACTCCGTAGGGTAGAGTGGTAACAAGGGTAAGGGACGCATATTATCCTGTTTGAAAACGTTTTCGGAATAGTGATAAAAAGTCAGCAAAACCAGTTCATTCACAGGTTTACGTACAAACTTGTTGTCAGGGTTCAGAAAACAACGAAAGTGATCCTATTGTTCTAGGAAATTGCTCCCCAGACCAAATTCCTGATCAGTGTCTTTACTAGGCAGAAAGATTGGCCTGGTCTCCTTCTAATCAACATACTGCCGTTACTGGCAAACAGAAAGAAATGTAGATGAAACAGAGAATATAATATAACATGATATAGCATCTAAAAAAGTAACACTCTACTACGTCCTTCATTGAACTCTAGCTTGACACCACATAGATAAGAGATGGTAGTAATTTGGAAAGTCGTGGTATAAACTTTACAGGACGTCTGGCTCGAGCTGTCCTTAAAGACAGATTGTTATCGTCTGATATACAAAAGCCCTGAATTTCTGCTGCAAATGCAGTAAGATACGCTTTAGCCATGCAGGGTAAACAACAGTCATCTCGCTCAATAATGGCCCGTGTGTGACCAGACCTGGGTCTTCTTAAGACATTACCTTCTCTTGACTTCTATCTGCCAACAATCATGCATAGTGGGTCACGAAAAAGAAAATCCACTTTTTCGTACCCCAATTATACTGCCTCGTTAAAACTCAGTAACCTGATAATACTGTTTTCGTCATCTCCTTAATATTATTTTTGTCATAAACCTAGTTCATATCACCCAATCAGAAAGCTAAATAACAATATGAATGCTCACTTTTATATCGTGTATTTAAAATAAACGTGATTTTCATGTTCATAACTATGATACAAGCGCCACTCTTATTCAACAGTGAAACTTAAATTGCCGTCATGTTTCAGAATTGCAAACATGCCTCCCTAATTCCGCTTATCTAGCTCAGTTCCTCTTTGATGATAGAATTTCATTTTCAGCCAGTATATTCAATTTTCGATTTGAGATAAAATTCTCTCTTTTACACTCATGATAAATTAAAAAAATTTAGATTAATATTTGAATATACATTCAGTCAAAAACCATTTTAGTTCCGTAGCATATATGTGATATCTTCTAAATTTTGAGAGGAATATTAATATGCATAGAAATTATCTAATTTATCATATTAACAATTACTGTTTTCTTATGTTGTCCTGTTTTTTCTATGTTTTCTTCAATATAAAAGAAAACATTTTGGAGTGAAAACACATTCCTACAAGGCATTAAATAACAAATATATCCCTGGACTCTAATGTAAAAATCCGAAAGTTAAACACTGAATCGATTTTAGACTTAGATCGAATTATTTTCAACTCAGATTCGACAATATATCAGATTCGATTATATACAGTCGATATTATTAGATTCGATATTATTACATATATACAAATTTCATTAGGAAAATTCTATTACTAAATTTCAAATAAAAAATATCTGTTTAGCTTTAACTTATAACAATTATTATTTTAGAAAATAAATAAAATTTAGCACTGTTAAATATATTTAATTAATCATGGAAATATATTTAAATTAAATTCGGTTAAACGTTGTTTTATAAAATTCCACGATAATTTAATTTTACGTTCTCACTTTGCTTCAAAATTTTCCTTCCATAAATGGCCCACTGCCAGTTATTAATGTTATAAATTTGCATTAACTTAATTAACATTATTTAAAAAAATAAACACGATTATGCATTCACATTATCTGCTAAAATTAATTCATTAAGCCAATGTGTTCATTTGCAATAAGATTAATTCACCTACTCCTACTTCACAGGAATAAATTAACTGACTAATTTATTCACGCTTGTAATATTTTATGACTATCGATTTATTCCTCACTTCCAAGCTTTGCTCTTCAATTAGCTTACATTATAAAAATTTCTTTGCTTGCTTATTTAACACCATGCAGAGCGCTAATTACCGTTAATTGCGATATAAGGCAGGGTAGGGGGTGGTGAGAATTATGCGAGTGTTGAAAGGCTTCCTGAGTCCACATTTTGTGGTTAAAAAAAAAAAATTGTTGATTTTCTAAGTTCAAAAATGCATTCTTCTTAAAATTCGTTTTCGATTAACATTTTAAATGAATCGTTGAAGTGTTACAAAAAAATCAGAAATATGACAGCTAATTTATAAAATGATTGAACAGCTAGCTAAATTACACATTTTATTTCGATCCCACTTCTTACTCTGGAATACTAGACAATTTTGATCTGGGATCATTTATAACTATGACTGCAGATACGCAGCACATTCCAAGGTGTAAATAAAAGAGCGGATTAATAAATCACACTCAAATTGTGCTTTGCAATATGGTCTATTGGTAGCAATATCTCTGAGTTGGGAGGATTCTTATTATCATGCCCACTTTCTCGAGCACAAAAGAAGTACTTGTAGGCCTACCGATGCCTTATATATATATCTCGGAATAGACACAGAAAATTCGATTAAATATCACTTGTTGGGTTTAGAACCAAAATCCAGAATCCCAAAGCACAATCCACCAGACCTCTCTAGTTCTTAGATAACTTGAAAGATTTCGGAGATATCTATATATTATATACTTCATAAATTTGGAACTATGCATATGCAAGGCGAAGAACTAAGTGGGATCAACAAATAAATTAATAGACAAGAGTGGACATTGAAAGGAATTTTTAAATTACATTGCATCAATTTACATCGCATCATTTAATAATTTAAAGGAATTGTTGAAGTGTCACAAAAATAAGAGAAATATGACAGTTAATTTATATAATGATTGTATCGCTACAGAAATTACTCAGTTTTATTTCGATCCTACTTTTTACTTTGGAATATTAGATAATTTTGATCTCCGATCATGTATAACTACAACTGCAGACATGTAGCGTATTCCAAGGTGCAAATACAGGTGGTTTAATAAATTTCACTCACATTGTGCTTTGCAATATGGAACGAACTTAGTCTCTGGGGAAAGGGATGTTCTTACTCTCCTCACATCCTCCTCGAGCACAAAAGTGCTTTTCGGCTTACAGATGCATTATGTCTATCCCGGCATAGACACAGAAAATTCGTTATATTTGAAACGAAGATCCAGAAACCCAACACATAATCCACTAGACCTCTCCAGCCCTTAGATACAACGAAAAGTTGCGAATATACCCATATATGAAATGCTTAATAAATTGAAAATATACATCTGCATGTAGCAAGTCGAAGAACTAGGTGGGATCAACAAACAAATTAATAGACATGAGAGTACAATGAAGGGAGTTTTTAAATTGTTTTGATCCTGTAACAGTATAGCAATATGTCCGGCGAAAGTTGATCGGAAAGCAGGATACAAACAAAATCATTAAAATGTTTTGGTAATCCATTTGAAGAGCACGATAAAGGATGAAAAAAATACTTGATAAGAGAAGAGCATGAAAAGCGCCATGAAGAGAAATATTAAATGAGTTATTATAGAGTAGGCAAGAAACAGTTATTATATGGGGGAATATGATGCATAGCTGGTAAGGTTAAAACAACAACTGAATTTAGAATGTATGGGTAGTAAGACAAACAGAGCAGTTATTTTATGTGGATTTTTATTTGTTTGTTATTTACACCCATATAAGTAGTTAAAAATTCAATTTAATAATTACCAATATTAATTCAATAAATTAATTCCAATATGAGAAATATTCATTAAATTATTTGAAATAGCATTTTTAATGTGATATATATTTCGTTTATCATATATATATTTTCTTTTCAAAAGAATGCATGTCTAGAAGGAATAATTTTATTACCGTTACACCATTTTAATTTCTTATATTTATTTTTAAAATTGTAATTATTCACAATAATTAAACTTTTACGCTTTTTTTAATGTATATCATTATTAAAACACGTTACTGATTATTTATGATTTTATTACAACAAAATCTCAGGGTACATTTATAAGGGTTTTATGAGATAAATAATAAGATTTTATCATCACCCCCATAGGATAATAAACTTATATTCTTTAGAATAAGAACAAAAATGGTGTTTATTATATATAATTAAATTTTTATTATTTTAACAATTTAAACAAATGTGTTTTTAACGGAAAACTTAAATTAAATCAAGAAGCAGTCCAAGCAGCAAAAACAATACTTTTTAAGTTTTCTTGGCACCATAACAAATATTCTGTCAGAAAACATAGCAATAAAATTATTTCACCTGTTCCCATGTAACATTAACATTTCAAAGGAAGAAGCAGAAATTAAATGCAAACAGAATGACATAATGGAGATTATAGCTGAATTGCGTGAATTCGAGCTATACATCTTACACTCCAAGAATAAAAAGTAATAATTAATATTGGAATTGCTATGCTGGACCAAATAGACCAGGTATTTTATTGCAGCTACTTATAGATAAATATGAAGGATATATAAATACTTTATTTGCAAATTTTTATAGATTTTTGCAACTTTTCGTCAAAAATTTGTTTTAATAAATTACTTTTATGTTTCAGAAATTTAAATTTGAGTTATTTTTAAAAAGTTTTTTATCTTTTATGAATGACATAAATGTTTTTTTATTGAATTTACATTATTTATAACACGTTAGTTTTTTGTTTCGATTGCATTAAAATTTAATATCATATGTGTTTCTTCATTTTAGATTAAAAATTATTTTTTCTTTTCAAGCTTAAGTTTTGTTAGGTGATATGAGTTAGTTTTAGGTGATGCTTATATTTTTCTTGGTAAATTATTATTTATTTACAATGTAATGTATGTATTTTAATATCATTGTGGTTATTAATTACATTTATAGTCATCATTTTAGAATCGTGTGGCCTATTAAAGTGTGGTCTATTATCGTGTGGTCGACCTGTGAATAAATAAATAAAAATATGAATACTATAGAAAAATGAAAATTTATATCTTACATTATATTACATATTATTATACATTATATTATTATATTACATACATTATATTATTATATTACATACATTATATTAATATATTACATACATTATATTATTATATTACATACATTATATTATTATAATACATTTACCGAGTAAAATATCCATTCTATTTTCAAAGTACAATGAATTTTATTGTTAAATAAAGATGCTCTAAATCTATTTTATTTTTCAATTTGAAAATAATTTTTATAAGATTGTTATATTTTATATATGATATCATGATATTGTATTTCAGTAGTATTTTTATTAATAAAATCCTTTATTTTATAGTAAGGGTTATCAATCATGCAAAGAATGGACTAGATTATATAAATATGTTTTCGACCAATGTATAAAAACATATGTGTGAAGAATTTCAAATTGTATTTTATTGTGGTACATCACCAAATATTGATTTTATTGTGGTACAGCACCAGATATTGGATTTTATTGGGATACAGCACCAGATATTGGATTTTATTGTGGTACAGCACCAGATATTGGATTTTATTGGGATACCGCACCAGATATTGGATTTTATTGTGGTACAGCACCAGATATTGGATTTTATTGGGATACAGCACCAGATATTGGATTTTATTGGGATACAGCACCAGATGTTAGATTCTATTGTGCCTATGATAGAGGCATAATATAATGTGATTAATAAAAGTATCAGATTGCATTTTTATCAAGGTCAAATTTAATTTGTTTACTTATAATTTTCTTAAAGTTCTAAAAATGTACATCATATTTTTTTAAAAATAATTAAGTCAAATTATTGTTTATTATACTTCAAGTACTAATTATTTTGAAATATGTAAAAAAGGCAGAATACAAATTCATTCAACTCAAGTAATTATTGCTATTTTTATTGTTTAATACATTAGAAACAAAATTAAGAAAATCTATTCATTACAAATAATAAATATTCAAAAGAAGTAATTGGTTAAATTACCTACTTAATATTTTCATAGTTAATTATAGTAAGTAAAATAATCGTTTATTATAAAAATGATTATTTTCTAAAATTAGTTTAAGTGACTAAATTGTTTCTAATTTCATTATAAAAATAGGTTTGATTAATGATCTTAAGTTTGCTAACAAGTTTCATAACAACTTTCCAAGCAAAAAAATTGTTCTAATTATATCGTTAAAAATTTTTAAAGTAGAAAATCGATTCTTTTATTCTGCACCTGTGTTCCAAAAAACTAAAGTTCAATTGACCTAATTTATAAGCATTTGGGTTTTTAAACACATTAACTACTCTTTCACTATAATACAAAGTACTCTTTAAACTTTTTTTGTGTAAAATGAATTATTTGCCCTCTTTACATTAAGAGTGTAAAATAAAAAAAAATTTTAATCAAGTAATTAGCAGATGATTCTTTATCAAGAATCTTCAGAAGTTCTTTGATTTGAAATTTTTCTTTTTAATGGTCAATAATTGGCTTAAATTGAATTATTATCTTGTTATCTGAATTTTTATCTAATGGATCTTGAGTTGATATTTATTTACTGTTCTTGTGCTTCAAGTACATCGATTGAATTTATGAGGATTCAATTCTAATCTGTTGCAGTTACTTCTAGAAAATTGAATATGTTAGTTTTATCGCACAAATTTTCTCACTGAATTGTTTAGAAAAACCTGAATTGTTTTGGAAATAAATGTATAAATAAAAGGAAACTACAATTTGAAAATAATACCTTAAAAATCAAACACCGTGGACTACTTATCAAACAAGAGGTTTCTGCATTAATTGAAAGTATCTATTACATAATTCAATTCATAAATATAAAATTATACTCTGTAATACATATTTTACCAAGTAATAGATATTTTTTTATGAATATTTAATGAATTTGATATCGTTCATCAATAGCGAATATAACATATTTTAATACATAAGCGTTGTTATTATTACTTTTAAGTTATATAAATAGTAATTAATGAATTCAAGGATAAATAATTGCAATAATAAAATAAAATATAATACATTTTTCTCAGTTTTAAAAATTGCAGTATTTTAAATTACAGTATGCATATGCTTTCCTCAATTATTACCTTCATATTTCTTTTGTATCAAACATTTTTGCAAAGATTACACAATTGTAAATTTTTTTTCTAATTACTCTGTTCTGAAAAAGTACAACAATAAGAAAATTATTTTTAGCAACACAAAGCACAAAAAAGTGTGTTCACAAAAAAATGCCTTATTATAAAATTTAAAAAGAAATATGATTGTCTGAACTATTTTATTCTATGAAGTTTTTAAATAGAAACATTTAATAAACAGGGCGTGAATGGCCGAGTGGCTAGCGCTCAGGCGCTCGGTACCACAGGTTTCGAGTTCGAGTCCCGGTGGTGCCATGGTTGTTTGTAGTGATTCGGAATCCGCTTTAAAAAGTAGGTCCCGGTCTAATAAGATCGTAGGGCGTTGCGGGGGCATTGTTACTCCACGTCCGTGGCTTATCTTCAAGTTACACGCACCCCCTGGGTAATGCAAAGTGAGTACGTCTGTGCAGCACTTGCCTTAAGGCATCCAAGACCAAGCTGTCTGTAGATCAAGCTGCATTAGAAAGAAAAAAACATTTAATAACCATATGAAATTGTACAGTTAATTCAATGGAATGACTTTGAAAAAAAATATTCATAACATTAACATGCTTTTTTTTTTTTTTTGTAAGAATTCTGTATAAAAACTAATGTAGAAATGCATATGATTTCCTTAATGTAAAAATGTAACAATGCAACAATTTCAGGGTTATGGTAAACAGTCACGCACGAAAAGTGATTTAACACATACATTATCGCAGATTACCTATCTGTTTGTTTAGTTATACACGCTTTCTTTTTATGTTTCATTTCTATGTTAATGGTATATTTCCTTCGATTACCATTTTTTCGCAATAATTTTGAATTGAGAGGTTTTTCTTTTCGAAATATCAATCGTATACGTATATATTTTTTTATTTCTTTTTAAAATGTATAGTATAGAATGTTGCATTTAAAATAATTTTATAGAATATAATTATTATACATTATAATAGAAAATTTATATTTGAATTTATTTTTTAATAAATATAAAAGTAATGGGATTGAGCTACAGATTAACCTTACTGAATTTGCTGACTTTTCATTTTTCTATTGTGTATTTCAACGTCGAAAATTCATTTTCATATAGGTTCATTGTGTCAATAATTTTTGATACATGATTCATTAAAAACAAAAATTGAGTTTTTTTTTTTTGTTTTTTTTTAGAAAAGTGTTTAAATAATTTAAAAACGAAAACTTTATTCAATTAAAGACGGATGTATTCGTTTATTTCATAGAAAAGATTCATTTATTCAAAATTTAGCATTTACAAATCAAACATAAAAAATAACTAAATAAATTTACCTTCATTGTTAATATTTATAATATTTATTTATTTTAAATAAATTGGAAATTTTCCAAAAATTTATGAAAAACAAATCACTTTATAAAAGATGATACAATTTTCAATTAGTACTTTTGATTCAATATAAAAAGTCATTAAAAAATTGAAATATTCGTTTCCATATAATTGAGCGCTCGACTCGTGGTCCTGTGGTAATATGGTAATTAGAGAGCTAGAAGGTCCAAATTTAACTCCTTTAGAAACGTTAATTTCAGTCTCTATTTTAAAAAACAGAGTACTAGAGAGATATTTAAATAGCGTATATAATAGCCTTGTATCTAAAGAAGTTAGGCTGCCTGGTTGCTGTTTTTCATTCTTTTATTTCATATGACGTGTTTATGCGGGAAAGGTACCCATAAAATCCTTTCGTTATGCTATCACCTGTCTTCATCGCCTTTTGTGACAAGCATAAATAGAAGTTTTTTATTTTATTTCTTAAAAATAGACTTAAACAATATTAAGTTTGTATTTTGAAATTATAGAGCCTAATACATTCTTAAATTGCATTTAAATTTAAAATATTACTTCATTATCAAAAAAAAAAAAACGTAATGCCTAAAATGAATTATTATAAATTTTTTTTTCATTATTGGCTAATTAAATAGCATTTAGTTGTGATATTATAAATAGTTTTAACCATCAGATATAATTTATCTATCATTATTTAAAATTTTATTAAACGAGTATTAAGTTAGTAATCTAGTAAAGAAAGTGTTAAAAGTTTAACTTTATTATCATGTATACTTTTAACATTATTAATAGTTCGTCAATATTTCGTCTTTTAAAAGTATTCCATGTTACAAAATCATAATATTACTGGAAATTCTACCTTGTATATGGAAACTATATGCTACTTTTATTGAAGCCAACGGCCATGCCATGCTGAATATACCTGTTCTCGTTAGATCACCCAAGTCGAGCATCATTGGGCGCGGTCAGTACTTGGATGGGTGACCACCTGGGAACACCGCGTGCCTTTGGCATTCACAAACTTGGGACCTGAATGGTCGAGTGTCTATTGCTCTGGCGCTAGGTGCCACAGGTTTCGGGTTCGAATCCCGACGGTGCCATGGATGTTTGTAGTGGTTCGTAATCCACTTTAAGCTGTGGGTCCCGGTCTCCTATGACTGTAAGAGCGTCACGGAGCCAAAGTCAGACTTCTACCTACGGGTTCTCCATCACAACAGAAGCTGCTTCCTTCCCCTTCAATCATGAGTACGTATGGGCTCGTGGGCTTGGCCAGCCAAGTGGGATAAGAAACAACAAACAACACTTTTATTGATGGATTTATTATTGTTTTTACTTTTCTAATAATACAGACAATTTTGTTTTTGCTTTTAGCTTCGGATTTTAACTGTAATTTATAATTGTAATCAATATGAAAAACTTCGAAATAAGAAAAACAAAAAAAATCGGAACTCAAATCTGTTGGTTTCTTTGAATTAATAAAATGCCTCGTATTAATAAATGAAGTCTAAGTAAATATTTGACTTATTTCTACCAAGTAAGTCCGAAAATGAAGTAAGCATTCTTAATTCTTCTAAAACTACTTTTTATAATGTTTTGATAAAAAGATTATTTTATAAAAAGCAGAAAAATCTGGTGTAAAAGTAGCTATTAGCTTAAATTAATCATCAAAATTACAAACTCGCAATAAAAGACCTACCTGTTCACCTGTAAAACAGCAGGCAAGTAAACCAGCGTGTCTTGCAGATGTGTGTTGAAATTGACTATCTATATTATTATTCAGAAACCAAATGAAAAGCAACGATTTTTTTAAACATTATAAAGTATCACTTTCGGAGAGGGAAAATAATGTTATGGCCTGAAACTCTGCAACAAATTTTATAAGATATTTTTAATAAACTATTTTTTTTTAAATATTGTTTATTTATATATATAAAAATATGCAACATAAAAAAAAAATGTTTTATTTTTTAAAAGAAAAAAATAATTTACGTGGAATAAATAGGACTGTGTAATAATTACTTAAGGCAATAATTTTATGAGTTCTTCAATAGGAAGACAGCAAGTATCTCTATGTTGTGGAACGTATTCTCAAATGCAGATAAATGAGATCTGCAATGAGTGAATGGAATAGTAAAGGTAAAAACCTAGAATCTTGTATCCTTTGTACCAAACGCATCGTATTGGCCAAGTCGCCTAGTAAACATAATGAATGCTGCTGTCAGTTTTAAAAGAATATATATTTCTTTTTTTATCTACGTTAGATAAAAATTCTGCAAATAATAGTCAGTCAAAGTAGCAATAAAATGGTCATTATATTGTTCGAAAAAAAAGTTACGAATTCCTCTAATTACAGTAGTGTAATAAAACTTTGGCGAACTATTCCGGGTTACAGGATTGGCGACTTTCTGAGGCGTACAGTATTCTATATTTTTAACCAAAATAGACTGGGTCAGTTATGAATGGATGTTATACAGACATACTTCATACAGAAGTCTGTTATCATTACGGCTATTTTTACGAGATGCAATCATATATTTAGATCAATAAAATAGCTTAAAAGAGAAAGTATTGGGGTTTTTACTTGGTCGAGTCATAGGCATAATCTAAATTCGATAGAAAATCAGAAGTTATTTATCTCGCTAAGTTTATAAAAACAATTCGTCATTCGTCATATGAGTTACAAGTTATCAATATAGAGAATTGTGATAGGGTTCTGTAATCGACCTTAAAAATTTAATTGTATAATGTCAAAGCATTTTTTTTACCTTATATGAGAAGTGGTTGAGCAACATCTTACTGAATTTGTCAAAGTTTCCTTTTCCACGTATGATCTTATAGTTTTGGGTCGATAGTTTGTTATATATTTCCTAAATGAATTTCTAACATACTATGTGCTACATTTTTAAAACTTCATATATTAAAAATAAAATAGTTTTGATATTGATCCAAATAATTCATTAATAACCTATAGCAAAAAGTTTTATTGTCCTATACTTTAAGAAACTATAACGAAATGTAAAGGTGGACCATACATGCGCAATACTATGAGTTATACTATATGAGTTATACTATATTTTCTTTTGCCACATGATACCATATTTCAAAATTCGAAGTTTTCATATTCCATAAAGCAATATAAACTAAATAAATAAATATTTTACACAAACAATTATAATTTCAAGATTGTTTTTTAACAAATGTTTGTCCAATACTGTCTGTTACTATTACATTTTACTAATCAATTCGTTGAAAAAAATTGCCTATTTCATTTATTTAAATATTTTTCTTTCAAGTTTAAAGAAGTAATCAGAATGAATTCAAAGGCCGAGTTTCAGCTAGTCAATCAATTTATATATATCTAGACATATGATACTTTATTGGGATTGTAGAATTCAAATTATAAACTTTCTTAACTTTTATTAGCAACGACTATAATTTATAGACAGATACAAAAACCCCATGTTTAGATCAAAAAAACTCCTACGAGGAAGTGGGAGGGAAAGATCGTGGGAGGAAAATAAAAGTTACAGTTTCTAAAATGTTAGGTTGCAGTTTTATTGTTATTATTATAGATAAAATATTTTAACAGCATTTATAAAAGCCATTTCACAGCAAGTCCATTCTGGTATCTTAACTAGTTGATTTTACATTAATATTTGTTATATGATATATGATTTGTTTCAGACACTGTAATTTTAACTAATAAGTATGATATCTAATGAATGTAAACAAACAAAAAATAACAATAATGCTTTTCAAAAATAATGCTTGAAAGTGATTCTACGTTTTATATTCATGATTCATTTTATTTAAAATAATTATTTATTAACTTCATTATTTTTTAATTAATTTTTCACTAAATATTTTTATCTTTAAATTACACACAAATGTATTATTAAAAATTTCAATCTTGAAAGACTTATCATTAAAAAAACCGTACAAACAACATCAGAAATATTGCAAAACGATATTTATGATTAATTATATTGTATTTGATTTTGCATAAGAAAAATAATTCTCTATCACTACAATTCTCACTAATTTTCTGTCATTATAAGCTTCCAGCGGAATCACTACTCTCATATGCATGTTAATTAATTCCGCATTAATATTTGAACTATGAAGAGAATGGTTCGTCTATGGTGTATTTCGATATAAATCTGTTTGATATGTATCTGTTTTTAATGCAACATAAAACAAACAAAATGTAAATAAATCACAATAAAGTTAGAGCATGATTTTCCTGATTTTCTTTTTATTATCATTTTATCAAGAGAGTCTGTTTTCACTGATAACAGTTTCTTTTATTTCCTTTTCGTTTTAGAATTTATTTGTTTACACGTTATTTTTTTTTTTTCTGACCAATGCTTCAGGTGCAACCTGTGTTCACACAGATGTCCTTCGAATTACATTTAGTTAAATAAATTCCTTTTATCTTTATGGGGACCCTTGTAACCAACTAAAGAACTCTCAAAAATCGAGATGCATCAAAGTTATCCCTTGACGAAACCACCTTCACTTAATCTGAACAGATGATTTGAAATAATTATGTTCATTATGATTATAATTATTTATGATTAATTATATTGATTTTGTAAAAAGATAAATAAATTCTCTATCAAGATAAGTTCTTAGCGAAACCACTACTCTTATATGCATACTAATTAATTTCGCATTAATATTTGAACTATGTCTAGAATCGTTTGGCTATGGTGTATTTCGATATATCTTCTTTTAATATAATATAAAACAAACAAAATGTAAATAAATCAAAAAAAGTTTGAGTATAACTTTCCTCATTTTTCTTTTATTATCATTTTAACAAGAGTCTGTTTTCACTGATAACAGTTTCTTTTATTTCATTTTCGTTTTAGAATTTATTTATCTACAAGTTTTTTTCTGACCAATGCTTCAGGTGCAACCTGTGTTCACACAGAGGTCCTTCAAGTGACATTTAGTTAAATAAATTTCTTTTATCTTTATGGGACCCTTGTAACCATCTAAAGAACTCTCAGAGATCGAAATGCTCCAAAGTTATCCCTTGACAAAACCAGCTTCACTTAGGGTGAACAGATGATTTCCCATCTGAGATGGGAAGAGACATAGGATTAGAGAGTCAAGACAGAAATAACCATTAAAGAAATCCCAAAGGTGTTTTAATTGATAAAGGATTTTTCTAAAGAGGACGTTTCCTCGTTTCTAATTGTCCTGGTGAAATTGTTGCTCCTAAAGGATTTGGATCGGGAGTGGATTCGATTTTAATTTGGTTCAACAAGCTAAGTTTTAAGTTTACAATAATTATCTTTTCCAATTGATTTTGAAAAATTAAACCTAATAGCAATAGATTCATCAGATGGAAAATAAGCCTTCCTATACGTTGGAAAAAAACATTTTTCCTACATGTTTGGAAAATAAACTGTTCTACAAGTTTGGAAAATAAACCTTAAACTGAAAATGATGATGGCTAAACTCTAACTAAATAAATAATTACGTAACATTAATTCATTTGAACATTGATAAAAGTATTTTATTGCTGGAATTATGTTTATGAATTAAATTTATTGTAAAAATTAATAAAATAAATTCTTTTTAGATTGTAAGATATATATTTTTTGAATCCCACTATCAGCCAGTTTGTATTCCCAAACCTATGTTAGCAATCATTCTTTTTAACACCTATAACATATAAGATTAAATCATCATTGTCAATTAGTATTGTTAATAGTAAGTATAAATACACATATTTTGTTATTGATAGAAAACATTTTTTGTTAAGTATATGTGCAAAGCTAAAATGAAACTTTGTGTATTTAATCAATTATGCAGCAAATTAAAAATATTTTCAAAACATTAATAGTAGATACATTTTCAGATAAAAGTATAATATTATTGGCATTTTTTCATCAATAATAATTTTGTTGAATGAAAAATACCCAGTTTATTCCCTCAATTGTCAATTACATGCATTTATAGTTTTTTTTTTGTCATATACTTTCTAGTAATTTGTTTGCTCTTTTTAAGAAAATTTACGACTTCGGCAAACTTCTTCTCCTAATAAATCCATTCAAAAGGATTGACTAACATTACCAAAGATGACTCTTCGTTGTTAATACTAAGTCAGTAATTTTCTTGCATTTATCCTGTATAACAAACAAGAAAACTCTTTTAATGCATACGCACGCGTTTATTTTGTTATTTACAACGTGAAGCAAACAGAACCTGTAACTCAAACAATAAGTTTACAAAGAATTTTATTTTAAGCTGACTTCTTTTGCACAGTAAAAAATGTATTCAAAAGATGTGCAGGCCTCGTTGGTTCCCTTGAAAGAAATGATTGAATCCTTTATGCATTTGGACTACAAAAAATAAAAGTTGGATGCGCACAGCTTTGAACTCGTTATTTGAGTAGCAACGGCAGTTTGCTATTTGTTAAAAGATAACAAAACAAGCCCATCTGATGAGGCCTTAAGAACGACTTCCTTAATTGTCATTTCTTCTTCCGTTGCATGTATATCATAACAGGCCTACTGCTGTTCAACCTAAATAATTTTAATGCATTTATTTTCGTACTAATAGCAAAAAATCAATCTAAGCATTATTCTTTAAAAAGATTCACTTTTTTTAATATCAACAATCAAAACAATAATAAAATGGTTATCTTTATAAGAGGAATTAATTCAAATTAATTCCATATAGAAATAGATAACTTGCAACAAATTATTTGAAATTATTCTGTGACTCGTTTAGTTCCTTTTTTATAACAAAAGCAAAACTAAAACATCCTTTGTTTTGTAAATTTAAATTTCACAATGTTTACAAGCTATATTGTTTAAAGCACTTCCACACAAAAGTTTAGTACAAAAGTCGGTTCGTTTTCTTTATGCAAAATATTCAGCACATACTTTCTCATTTCTATATTAATATTTCATCGTTACTGCTAAATGTGACGTAAATGCACTACCCTCCTTTCGGTCCACTGCTCTTAATTTATATTCTTTGATTCAAGTTAACCTCTAAACCAAGCACTTTGCCCACTCTTGTGCGTAATTTGATAACCATGCGTGACGGCTGAGGGACTTAGCGAGCCATAATTACTGCTCTGGTGTGGCAAATAGATATATAAGCCCAGATTTAGAAGTATTAACTATTGAAGTCACGCTGTACTTTAGTTAAAAGATAAGCATATAAATAGTTACTTAATTAAAACTACAAGCTCTATAACTCGGAGATAATGGAAGAACAAGACTGTGAATAAGTTACGTTTTTAAATTAAAAATTAATATTTGAAGAACTGGATGAGTATTAACTACTAAAATTAAGGCTTTTTTTTTTTTATAAAATGAATAATGGTTTATTACTGTGTAACCTTTTAATCAGCCAAAAGTCCTTTAAAGATTGTAAGTAAAAAATTACAAATAATGTATAAAGTAATTATTAATTTAGTATATTAGTAATAATGTATTAAAATATTATTTATTTAGTTTAATACATTATTTAATACAAGTTTATTAAATAAAGATTATTTTAATAAACTTGCAATGATTAATTTTTATAATTTAGGTTTATTCATTAGTGTATTTAGTGTATTTATTTGCATTCTAACATATGTATTCAATTTAAATATACATTGACTTCTTTTGTAACATAAATATAGCAATAAAATTATTCTTTAATATTATTATAATACAAATTGTACATCATTTTGATGAAAATAATAAACAAAATCACATCACATCAGTAAAAATTCATCTAAACCTAATCTTATATGTTTAACACAAAAAAGAAATCATCATTTAAAGCATTATTACTTCAATTCTTTCATACAACATTTTACTTCAATATCAGAAATTTCTGATGTGAAAGATACTGAAGAAGGCATCATATTTCTTCGTGATTGTTCTATTTTCCAGCCCTTTCTGCACAGAGATCAATTTAAGTAAACCGTGCTGTCGTGGCAGACCTTGCTTAAAAACTTTTGAACTTTCGACATTTTTCTTGGGGGACCGCATATGTATTCACACAGGAAACCTAGTTTCTTTCTACGTAGAAAATATTTTACCATTTTATATATCTTTGCTTTATGTGTTTATATATAAACAAACTTCTTAATTTAATTAATATACTGATCTAATTTACTACATATTTTTCAATATATCAATGATCTATTAATTACTATATTCATTATTTGGAAAAATAAAGATGTATTCCTATAAAAATAAATTCAGACTTTATATCTCTAATTATATGGAAATATCTGAGGGAAAAAAATTCAACATATAAAAACTATCTTAATATAATATTATAAATAATACTTGGTTTATTCTATAATGTTTAAAATATAGAATGTTTTATTTCTGAATTATTTATCGCCATTAATTAACATTTTAGCGATAAATGCTTCAGAAATAAAAATTCATTAATTCTATGTATAGAAAACATATTCTCTGACAAAAAAAATATATTCATTTTTTTAATCACTAAAAATTCTAGAGACAGAAATTTCATATAACATTTTGAAATTTCTGTCTACATAAAGAATATTCTCAAGTGAATAAAATCAATATTTGTTTTTAATCATTGATAATTCTGTAGACAGAAATTTTATGTAACATTTTGAAATTTCTGTCTACAGAAAATATATTCTCAAGCATAGAAAATCAATAATTGTTTCTTTTAGAAAACATATACTGAATCTAAGGCATTAAACATAGTTTATTTCATGTTCTTTCAAAATTATTTTTATAAATAAAGTTTTTTAAATGATATATAATTACATTTACTTCATACAAATTTGATTTAATTCTATTTACTTTACACAATTTTTTTATTTAAGAATTTTTTTTTATTATTTCATTTTTTGTTAATAACATACAAATAGCATATCGTAAAATCGTATTATGCAAATTATCGTAGTGCATAAATAAAATATAATGTATTTTAATAATTTACTGCAAAACCCTTCTTTAATAATTTATTTTATTTATTACATTTTTACCACGTATTCCTTTACAAATTATTATGCCATTAAATAACACACTCTAGTATCTTGAAAATATGTCCGCATTTATGGCATCATAAAAGTTTTAATATACTCAATCCTCTCTTCATATCAACACTAAAGAAAGGAACCTAGAAAGTATAAAAAAGTTAAACCGAGTAACAGGCTCACGAACACGTTACGGTTATTTGAAAGGGTGTGGTGATCATCAGCCTTTCATTCGAACAAAGCTTTTCATATCCTTTCTATTGACTCCCGTAAAACTCTTCACTGTCGCAATTTCCTTTACTAAACTGCAGATCATCACCACTCATTGTCGACACAGAGTATAAAATGGGCTCACTCATATCAGTTTCGCATGCTTTCTTTTCACTAATGGAGCTTATTACCTACTTCAGACAAAATTTTGCACCCTTTAATTTTCGTTCGTTTGTTTAAAGATCATATTTACCTCCTAAAAGGCATCTTTATCACTTTATTTAACAATGATGAAGCCCTTCTTTAGATTATTAGACCCACTTAGTGAATTAGACGAGGATAAATTATATTTAGAGAGCTTAAATTGTTGGTTTTGGAGATAAAAATGTATTTGGTGATAAATTTATTTGCCATTTATGTCGTTTGAATGCTCATAATAGATTGAAATCCGAATTCTTCTTTGAAATTTGAGAAATGCTATTATATTAACATTAATAAAAATGAAGTTGTATTAACAACAAAAAGTGAACTATTCAAATAAAATTATGAATTTATAAAACATGTGTTATTAATTGCTATATTTTAAATTTTTACTTCTCTATTGGTTCTCAAGTACCAGTTTACGAAGGTGAAATTTCTACTATCCATTTGGCTCTTATTCAACTACAAAATCGATTAGAATGCTTCTCTAAAGTGATATTTCTATCAGATTCGAGAGCAGCTCTTTAGGCTAAGGATCTCCTTCTGGTATGGTTGTCGGATCAAAATAAAACTGTTGCCTTGCAGTGGATCCCGGCTCACTGTGGAATGATTTGGTTTGTCGCTCTACGGTCATTTTGTGCAACACATTAGGATTATTAGACCGGAACCTAGAGTTTAACGTGGATTCGAATCACTAAAAGTATGTATGTCCCAGTCAGGAACTGTGCAATGGAGGGAAAACTTAAGGCCTCTGGGAGGGGCCTCTGATTTACTTTTTAAAAAATGCCTCTGTTTTACAGCTAAATACCAGTAGTTGACCTATCATTCTGTTAAAGCGATAATTTAAAAGATCTTTTAGGTGTTCTTTCTTTTAAGATGCTGCATCTAGAAACAGTCGCAAGCACTGGTACGATCATGTTGATGATATCCTTGAATGGCCTAGTGAAAATTCGGTGGCATTGCAATGGCTTCCCTTTGGTCACAATTGCCTCCGCAAGCACCTTTACAGAATTAAACTTACTTCTGACCCTCTATGCTCCTGTGTGATAACCAAGAAGAAATGGTTATGTCTCACCTTGATTCCTGTTCTGCACTGCCTCCTGTTTCTTTATGGAAGCGTTATTGGATTGAAAGACACAAATTGATGGATTAACTGATATCATTTGTTTCTATCTTCTTCTTTGTGTTTTTTATGATAACTATTGTCTTTAAACTTACTATTGGAAGTGAAAAAATAAATAAATATTTGAAACTTTTAAAATAATGGTTAATATAATTACTAGGATATCATTTAAATAAAAATTGAAATAAAGTAAACAGAAATAACCTTAAATTTAAATTCTTACAATCTAATTAATATTATTTATTATAATGGCGAAATAAGTCTTCGCTTTGTCAAATTTTCATAAGAAAATATACATAGGTTAAATTACATCTTATGTTTGATTACAGAATTTTGGAGTTATAATTCAATGTCCCTTTTTAAAGTATACAATATTCTTTAATTAATAGCCAACCAAATAAAGCTCTTGTGTTCTACTAAAAATGTTCTTTTAAATCATATTCTATTAAAAAATACATTTTAACAATCAATTAATTCAATTTAAATAACATTTTATTAGTCTACCAATAAAAGAAATTGTTCAGAAATCATTATATCTAATTTTTAAATAACTTTTTTACTATATACTATACAATTAAATAAGACATTGTTTTAGTGATATTACAAGCATTTCAACTGTAAGTTTTATCACGATATTTCTGATTAATACAGATTTTTTTTTCTGCTATAAAAGATAAGTACCTTAGCTCTGCCGCTCTGCAAAGCGATTAAGGTCATCCTAGACAGCTTGAGGCTCATCAAGGCTAATTGGAATGGGACCACTCCAATGACTAATGAGATGAACTTAGCCTTACCATCTCAAAACGTTTATCTTCCTTTCGAGCCTTAGCTGAAATAACAGAAACTCCAGAGAATATATCTTTAATACGTAGTTTATCTCAAAACTGAAAGCTTGTTTTTAAAAAACTGAATTAAAATGATCAAAATCTGTGAAACTTTTGAGCTGATTTTTATATGGTTACATATTTTCAAACACATATTAAAATTTAAAATGTATTGGTTTTACAAGAATTTTAAATAAAATTTATCTTAAATGGCTTGGCTGAATAAACTAATTCGCGAAGAATTTTCCATGGTTGTAAATTTTAAAGAAGCGATGATTTCCTGTAAAATATTTAAAGAAACTATGTAAAACTATGTATGTATGTATTTTTTTTAGTTTTGAATTTTTACATAAGTTTAAATAAACCAATTTCTGACCCACTTATGCAAGTAAAAAAAACATATAAATTCTGCAAGACAAATTTTACTTCCTTACATTACATTGTGCAATACATAACAAAAACTGGATTAATTGTCAAGAGTATAAGAAGAAAATTTTTATAAACATTAGAAAATGCAATAATAAAACAAAACTCGATCTACTATCGCCAAAAAGACATTACTTTTATCGCCAAAATATCAGTGGGAAGAAAATGGGATAAAACATTAATAATTTATTTAATACAATGCATAATTGGCGCATTATAAATAAATGAAAAAAAATTTGCACAACATATTAAATCTACTATATTTATATATAATATATACATTATATATTTATATATAGTTTTATAGATTTTGATGTAACGAATATATAGGTAATAGGTTGTTGTACAAAATGGTCATGTTTCTAGTTCACAATCTGGTCGTTAATCTTTGATTTTTATGTTCATGTGTTGTGTTCTTTATTTGCAAAATATGATTATTGTATGTTCCCTTTTGCTGTCTCTTTTGACAGTTTTTTATTTTTGGCGGCGTCACTTGTATTTTACTACGTATTACAAATATTTCAATAATCGCCGACTTTCAAAGATTATGAAAAAAAAAATGCTTAAAAACTGTAATTTTGTAAGCGACCTATGTCGTATATAGTGCTAAAAGCTCCTAAATTATGATGATATTTCTATATCGTCAAACAGCTACCATCTCAACAATTACAATGTTTTACTACTTCAGATAGTAGTTAATAATCACCTAATTCTTCGTCACCGTCCATCCCTTCATGATTTTCTTCAATTCATCTATCCTCATTTATTCTACTTCTAAACTTACAAAATTGTTCTGATAACAGAGCGAAATATACCAAAAATTTCTGGAAAAAAAAATGGCACTAATATCCTTTTATTCTCCACATCGTAAGATAATAATTGCACTTATCACTTAGAAGGTCCTTTTGCAACATGGGATATTTAGAACAAACACTATAAAATACTTTGAAATTAAATATATATATTTCATATTTATTTTATAACATTATACAGCTTCAAAAGGAGTCATTAATCAATGGCTTTTTTTTTAAATTTTTAAGACCTGATATGATGAATAGATAGACAATAAACTATTAAATCATTAAATACTTTGGATTATATTTATATCGTAACTAAACAAAATATTTTTATGTTACAATTCTTTATTACACACTAGTCTTTCTTTAAAACATAATATATTTAAATAATTAATTAGTTTCTGCAAGTTTCCTATATGTATATTAAAGTGAAATATTATCTATAGCAGCAACAACATTAAGATATCTTTTACGATGTAATAGTTCAGACATGTTTGCCAAAAATGTTAAATTATTAACTTGTTAGGAAAAATTATTTGCGACATTCTTTATAAAATAATCAGATTGAAGATTAATTTTCATGACTTGCTTTAAAAACTGTGCTACAATTATGATGGTATTGTTAATCTAGACTCCATTTTTTAGGTACTTAATTCAAGTGTAGGATATTATTATGCTGCTTAAAACTGTACATTATTTTTTATTCCTTCAATTAATTATCCTTTTAATTGTTCAGTATTAAGCAATCATGTCACACGAACATATTTCAAAACTTTGTGTAAATAATTTATTAGATCTCAAACTAAATTTATATCCTTCAGAATTTATGATGAATGGTGACGATGGGTCTGATGAATTTCTGGTAACTAAGATTAGCATTCCAAGTGTATGTATTGGAAACGTAGTATGCTAGAAATAAATGAAGCTCTCATGGTCGGTGAAATATGGTCTGTGAGAGAATTATTGTTAATTTCAGAAGCCACGACAGTGTTGAAGTGCACGCAATAGACTATAAGCACGAAAACGTGACACTCGTAACAATTCATTATTTGCAATTCATATGTTTGACTAATTACGAAATGCATTTCGTAATCCACACTTAATTAAACAGTCTAAACCATGTTATTAAAGTATCTCGAGACGGTGACGTAGTGAAGATAGATTGTTTAGTTGAAAATTGTTTATGCAAATGGAATTAATGCAGCATTTTAATGAGCTTTATTTTTTATACCTATATATGCCTATACTTAGATAAAAAGTACTGCTTTTAAGTACTACTTCCATAAATAAAATGAATACGTAAAATATTCATTAATTAACTGAGAAAAATAAATTAAAACTTCCAATGCTTTTTAAACACATAATTCTGAACACTACTTTTAAATTTTTTTTTTTTTTTCAGCAATTATCTATTCTTCTAACAAAATAGCTTTAAATATTAAACAGAGAATAAAATTTACTTTATTCTAACTTAGTATGTTATTGATATTCATTTGTTGTGATACTCTTGAGTTTACAGACACAATACCATTTATTAACTCAGTGTCAAAATGATAGATATTGCCTTAAAATTCAACAAAATATTGATTTTATTTCGAAAAGATCATTTGATAAAGTAAAACTATGTTTAACCTCAAACTAATATTTGTATTGACATAAAATCGTTTCTATATCCAAAGCAGATTATATACTTCCTAATATTTAAAAGTAAAATAAGTAAAAAATAAATAAGAAGATTTGCACATTAATATTGTATCATGATTGGTATTGTATCATTACTAAATTAAATATGTAATTTTTATGATTAAAACTAAAGCAAATCTCTGTGATTTTTAACTAATAAAAACGGTGTTATAGTTTTGCACAACAAAATAACTTCCAAAAGATGTTATATTTATTAAAAAATATTCAATTAATTTTCATCACTTTTGAAAAAAAATTCCCATCGTCAGTTAAGTATCATCAGAAAAAATATTTAAAAACATCTCTTAAATATTGAAAGACAACCAAAAAAGTATCTTAACAAATATTATTACTTCCAATCCAAAAGTTCGATTTATGATGTATTACAATTTCAAAAAGAAATATCTATATATATATTCAAAGACTTTTTTTTTATATTTAATGACTATAATCTTGTTAACTATAGATAAATTTAAAATGAAATAATCAAAGAAATTTAAATAATATGCATAACATAGTTTGCATTGATTTTCCGAGCCCTATTCTATAACTCTTCTAAACCTTTTAGAGACACTAATTTAAAAGATGTCACCCAGACTGAACTGGGCACATAACCCCCATTCAATAAACTTTCCATTAATGTTGTCAGGGCAAGTGCAATGAAACAAGCAAATTACCTAATCGAGTAAAGTTTGCATAGAGGCTAATTTAGCTACTCCTCCTTTAATTTGATCCTGCACAGAAACTGGATGTCACACAATTTATCTAAAAGTTTTTTTTTTCCTTTTTATCTAATTCCAGTGACGCTGCCTGTACCGGAGTACAAAGCAGTGGCAGGCGGAGACGCTCATCTGCCATGCAACTTTACCCTCCCCAGTGATCCAGAAGTGGTGTCTTTGATGTTGTGGTACCGGGAACAGGGAGAGAGCTCCAATTTATACCGTGGACTTCCGGAAAGGCACCAGGGACAATCCCAAGCACTTTACAGTGCCGGAATACGCTGACAGGTCTTATTTTGATGTGACGAAATTGCCTCCAACAATTAGATTAGATTCAGTCACCGCTGAAGACGAAGGTATTTATCGTTGTAATATAGAATTTAGGAGATCAAGGACTGTGACCCGAATCGTCAAGCTCAAAATACTGAGTAAGCATCTTTATTTTATGGTTATGTTTTTGTTTTTTTCTCTTGTGCATAGACGTTTAAAATGTGCTAGTTTGACGTATTTTTGTTGATAATATTTTCTTTTAATAAAAACTCAGCGCATTTATTATTTATTTCTGACTTTCGTAATTATGCTGTATACGACATTTTTATAATAAAGAGTCTACATTTAAATTTTAGGTACTTACGTATTAACGCTACCTTGGCTACATATTTGGCGGTTTTTTAAGTGTCGCCAATCTAACAGCTACAGATTTGGCGGTTTTTTTTAAGTGGCGCCAATCTAACAGCTACAGATTTGCTGATTTTTGACGCCATTTTTTAGTGCTACGAAACTGCGTATTTCGGATTTGCCAGAAGCAGAACAAGATGCAATCATGCTTATCATGTGGGACTTAGAAAAGACAACTGATTTGAGGGAAGCAAAATTCCATTTTGTACAGCTTTGATATTCATATACTGCTGGTGCGAGGAGTTGACGCCGAATAAATTTTGTGAAAAGCAACTTGATTTATCGGATAAAACTGTTATAGTTTAGAAATCTGTAGCTGCGGTTGGCGTTCAAAAGATAACTGCGTGCTCGTGCGAACAACAAGATTACTCTTTATTGGCGCAACTGCAGCCAAGGTAGCGTTAATACGTAAGCACCAAATTTTATATGGCAATTATTAAATTCTCATCATTAAAATTTAATAATTTCAAAAGTATAAAATATAGTATTAAATAATATTGTGTATATTAGATTCAAAATTGAATTATATTTTATAGTTTAATTATACATTTTGATACTTCCTTTTTAAGCTATTTCGTTTAAAATTGAAATATAAATCATTTAATTTTTTTTATCAATTATAAGAAAATATAAATTAATAATTATAAATCATATTAAAAGTATATAAATTATAATATTAAATTATAAATTAATAATGTTTGAAATACCTGTAAATAAAATAATTGAAAAAAAAAATAAGATTCCTGTTGTTTTCCAAATTAAAAAAAAAAAACTTTTAAATATTTTAACTATATATTTAAAAGAAATTTTTAGAAAAATTAAAAAAAAAAAAAAAAAAATAGGGAAAAAGATAAATTTAAGGAGTTTTTTAAAAAAAATGGGGAAATTGTTTTTATATATTAATATTCTTTCAAAATATATTAAAAATACTCTTACCATGTTTAAAATCTGATTAAATAAATTAATGGGGAATATAAAGTTTACTGAATATTCAGAATCACGATTTGTAATCGTTTCTAGGACCTAAATAAAATATTTTTAAGCAAAGTTTTCAAATATGTCTTTTAAATTTATTTTGACTTTTCATATCCTGTTCAAAATACCCCATTGTTATCTTTTATTTTATATTAAAAGAAGGTTATTTTCAAAGTTCTTTTCTATTGTATAATAGTTATCTCAATCTGACAAATTTCTCATGAATACTTGATCTTTTAAATTTCCATAAACGTATATAAAAGTTCATGTAGGCATAGCTTAGAATTTTATTATTACTATCTAAAATCTGAAAAATATATTTTATCGAAAATCGCTCACACATCATAACCTTTGTCACAATCAATAAAGTTTTGAATTTCATTTGGAAAAAAAATATTAAATAAAAGTATGCATTGACTTCAATTTCGAAGAGTAACTTTGCGTTTTGCATAGGCAAAACTACATTTCCTTTATTTATACTAGACATGATGGTATTTCATCCCCTTTGATCAAATGTCGCTGCTATAATGCAACAATAGCTTTCAAAGCCTTAAAATTATTATCAATATTTTTCAAGGTTTCAATAAATTCAAATTGAAACCCATAAAACTGGTAGCACAGTTTGAGTATGATGATTTCTGAATAACTTCAGAATCAAAAAGATTTTATTGTTATTTCGTAAAAAAATAAGGGAAATTTTTATTCATATCATATCTTAAATTTAATTTCATTGCTTAGATTTATGTTATTGAAACTTATATATAAGTGTAAATTCATGTAGTTCATGTTAAACATATATATTGTATTTTATCATTTGATTTTAAAAAATATTTTGATATTTTTCGAATTTCTTTATGGCTGATAAAAAATCGTATCTCCTAATTATCATATTATGGTTTCCAAATAAAACCAAAAATTTTGTTAATTTTAAATTAATTACCTTATTACTAATTTTAATTATGCAATTTCTATTTTAATATTAATGATTAAATAAAAAAAAATAGTTTGACAAATTGCAAAGTAGTGATGCATTTTAAAATACAATTAGTTTGTAAATTGTTATTTTATAAAGAGATTTACAAAGTAAAATTATTGCTTGTATGTGAGTTGTTTTAGTTGAAAGTGGGCCACTTTTTGTGGAAAAAAATGAATGTTGATAATGTTATAAAATAGATGATGGCTCTCTATATTAATAATAACCCAAGCAATGATATACATAATAAACAATTACAATGACAAGCACAATTTTTTATTCCATTTTGATGAAATATTTTAGTTGAATCGAAAGAAATGATATGTTTTAAATCTTAAATTCGATAAAAAGTACCAAATATGTATTTATATAAATTTAAAATAAAATCACTTACATTAACTATTTCAGAAACTGACAATGAGGCATAAATATATGTCCTCAATTTTTAAATATTTCATTTGTAACAAAATTTAATTATAAAATTTGGAAAAGTAACATATATTGAACAATGTATAATGAACAATGCTTGCACAATTTCTCCTTTCAACGATATTTTTGTGTGGCAAGCTCTAATCATTTGTTCAATTAATCCATTTACATGTATCCCTTCTCTTCCCACAGTCCCTCCCTCTCTGTTGTGATAATGGACGATGGAGGACAAAGGTTAAAGGGCTTAGCTGGACCCTACGATGAAGGAGCTTATCTCTCATTGATTTTGAAGCAGAAGGAGGTAAGAGGTTATCTTTTGCCATACAGATTACCTTATCATTAGCACTGATGGGGTAATCGATGGGAACGTGTCAGGAATAATTGAAATTTCCCACAAAGTTTATAATTCAAAGCCGCGCTTGCGTTTACTTTCTTTAATCTCTACTAAATGGATTTATTTACTAATCGCCAATTCGCAAAAAAGTATTAATACCTTATTCCCCTTTAATGCCAAAGTGGATTTTCTGAAGTGACTTATTCTAATGTGTTTTGAATTAATGGTATGGAAATTGTATAAATATTCCACGAGATAATTGTGAGCAATGTTTTATTAATATTTGGTGCTGCATAGTGGAAGTTAAAGAATTTTATTGTGTTGTTGATTCAAATGGGTCCGTAATTTTGGAATATTTTTCTCATCAATTCTGTATATGTTTGATATCAATTCTGTATAAGTTTGGTATCAATTCTGTATACGTTTGGTATCAATTCTGTATATGTTTGATATAAATTCTGTATACGTTTGGTATCAATTCTGCTAATGCTTGATATCAATTCTGTTAATGCTTGATATCAATTCAGTTAATGTTAGATATCAATTCTGTTAATGTTTGATATCAATTCTGCTAATGCTTGATATCAATTCTGCTAATGTTTGATATCAATACTGCTAATGCTTGATATCAATTCTGCTAATGTTTCATATCAATTCTGTTAATGTTTTATATCAATTCTGCTAATGTTTGATATCAACTCTGCTAATGTTTGATATCAATTGTGCTAATGTTTGATATCAATTCTGCTAATGGTCGATATCAATTCTATATATGTTGATATCAATTCTGCTAATGTTTGATATCAATTCTGCTAATGCTTGATATCAATTCTGCTAATGTTTGATATCGATTTTGCTAAGGCTTGATATCAATTCTACTAATTTTTTATATCAATTCTGTTAATGTTTAATATCAATTCTGCTAATGTTTGATATCAATTCTGCTAATGTTTGATATCAATTCTGTATATATTTGAATTAAAATTAATTGATGATGATGTGGAAGATGTGTAAACTCAGCACATATCCAAATATTTAACAAAAAAGAAATTTATTTTAAAGATAAATTCATCCGACTCAGGATTCAAAAATCAATACCAAAACGATAAATCATCGTAACCATAAAAACATTCAGAATTCTGCAGTTCTCTTGCATTTTCTTCTTCTCGTTTTCATACAATCATATATTTTTAACATTACACGATTAGTATAAGCCATAAACGCTGGTGGTTATAATGCAAAAAGACAAAGAGCCTGTATGACACTTTTCCGTTTGTATTCGAGTGCGACCGAAGCATTCTACAAACAATCCAACGTTAATAAAGTACCATTTCATTATTTAATTTCTACGTTGCCAATATACTGTAAGCTAACTACGCAAAAATTCATAAGGACAGAAAATAGGCAGAAGATATGCCTTTAAAAATATGTAAGATATAAATATGTAAAAAATGTGTAAAATATAAATATATAAAAATATGTCAAATATAAATCCATCTCCATAAAAGTGTATACATTAAGCACAAATTTTTAAACTGGTTAAACATTCTATTAAATCATTATATGATATGAAAACAATAAGTTGCCGTTTTTAAAAATAAAACTCAGCAGTTGAGAAAATCCTAGAAAATTAAACGACGAACTTGATCAAGACAATATGATATGCAAATCAATAAACTTCACTTATTATTTTTTTTTTTTATTTAATAAGAATACAGCTATGCATATTACAAATATGAGAAACATTAAATGTAAATTAAAATTAAAATTGTTAATGGATTTTACAATAACGTGTCAATTCTAAATTTTACATTTTTTAATTGCAATTATTTCAAATTTTCTAAAATTTTATTTATTTACAATTTTAAATTAGATACATAAAAAAAATTAAAAATACATTTTTCTTCCCTATTATATATTGTTCGAAAATTATAAAAATCAAATTATCAATGTCGTTTTTATCAATCTACCGCAAAATATACTTTTAAGTAGACGGATTAATATAAATGTGTTTTTAAATTGCTTACATTAATATTTTTTAAATGTTTGTAGTACATTATTTCGAAAAATAAATTGATGTTTAATAAACACCCCTAAACAATAAAAAATGTCATAAACTGACAAACTGACGAAATAATAATGAGATATGATTCGATGATTTAATTTTTTTAATTATTAGATAGTTTTAATCAGTGAGACCTCAAAATACCCTGACTTAAATTTTATTCGCGAAGAATTTTTTCATTATTCCAATTTTTAAATTTTTTTTTTTTTAAATTATAATAAATTGAGTTTTCTTAAAATTATGCAATATTGGCACTAAATAATAGATCGACAAAATTCTATAACTTATTTTTATGTGAGGAAATTTGAAAATTGTACATAAAATAAAATACATGTATTGAGGAAAAAAGAAAATGTTTCGTTGGCATTGATTAATAATGTAGCTCTTCATTGTTTGCACTTGTTTAAAAATATTTTAAACTTACTATAAAACATCTTACCGTATTAATTAGGACAAATATTTAGCATATTATCGGATGCGTCTTTATCCACTGAAACATTATCGATGTTCTTATTCGTTAGCATCATGTTTATGTTCGCGCCACTAAATCATTCACCAATGCTTTCATAATTCGGCGTTACTTTGATGTGATTTCTTTATTCGTTGCAGGTGATCCATCACCTTCTGTAACGTGGTGGCGAGGCAGATCGTTGCTAGATGAGAAAATTTATCGAGCTTCCCAAAATTACGTCAGAAACGAACTCGTTATCCTGGAACTTCGACGGACAGATCTCCTAGTGGAACTGACGTGTCAAGCTTCCAACACCAATCTCACTCGGCCTTTGGTAGAGCACATCAAAATAGATTTAAATTGTAAGTAGAATGGGTTAAAACATTATGTGTTTCGTAAAACCTTTTAATTTTTCTGTTGTATTGAATTATTTGTAAGGAAATCAAAGTAAAATATTTCTCTCAAGTTTTGAAATATGTGTTATTTTAAAAAATTAGTGTGGCGAGAATACCAAATATTTTTGTAGAAACCCTATCGATTGTTTAACTATTATGGTTAAGTTTATTTAAATCTAATTATTACAAGTAATAAAAATTACTAATATCAATTAACAAATGATTGGCATCAAAAAATCTTATGAAAAGAAGGATGTATATTCTCGTACCTTCTGTAACATCCTGCAACAACGTCAAAAAAATCCATGACTTTCTCCATCTTTGCAACAGATAGAAACCCCCTCG
>BPLR01014175.1:0-29494 GCA_021605095.1 Caerostris extrusa
ATGCTGCACGAAATAAGAGAATAAATATGAAGAGAAAGGTATGAAGGCAAATATCATGGCCTTCCCTCATGGATTTGCCCTGGCGCATGATGCTCATACACATCTAAAAAGAAATGTTCTCTAGAGATATGAACCTTTAATGGAAAATATTATTTATTTTTACCTTTAAGAAGCCTCTTATTTTTAAATACAGAATATCCTTTTTTTTATTCAACATTTCAGGTTTGGTTTGGTTATGTTGATTTTGTTATGTAACAATGCCGCATCATAGATGGGAAAAAAATTAACAAATATCATGGGACGGTGGTGCGTGATACTTGTACATCTACAAAGAGATGCGACCCGAGGGACGATTTTCTAAGAAGGGTAAAATCATTAATTTTTTTTTATCAGTTATCTGGATATTTGCGTCTTATTTATTAAATACAGATTATCGAAACAATTTCTATGGTTGGTTAGTTTATTTTTTTCGATGTTGTTCTATGACACAAAAACCAATGTGTTGGCCATTCTGCCAACAAAGGAAACATATTAATAAAAAAATGAAATTTAAAGGTTATTGGCTCTTCATGGACGCAGGATACCAGTACATATTTAAAAAGGAGAAGGCATTTTACTATGGGAACATAAATCGGTTAAAAGACATATTTATAAATTGATTCCTGCTGAAGTTGTGTGCTTTTATTGCATTAGTATTGTTGTAAGTACACGTGGAAGAACAGAGAAGAGAATTGATGTTTCCTTTTAGAAAGGAACTGCCAAGCATTTGCGTATGATATAAGTGAAATCATAAACTTTTCAATAGACAACCTCATTGGATGTAAAACATTCACCAATCGAAATGATCATAGGCCAGAAATTCACGTTAAAACAGATTTGAAATGTGCTTTTCTTTACATTAAATGCGTATTGTCAGTTAATACAGTCAAAGATGCGGCCTCCTAAGTCATGGATGGGCTTTGTATAAGAATAAAATCCTTTTATTATGCAAATCTACTTTTTTATTTTAGATATCTTATTTTTTTTTGGTCTCAGGTTTTTGAAAACCTTAATCTCTATGATAGTTTCAAAAGGAAACTTGTTTTCTTTATCAGCTTACAAAGATAACTAGATTGAAAAAAAAAAAAAGCATTTTGTTTCTTTAAAGTTTTCTTTTTTTCATACTTCAATGTCATTTTAAATGTTTTCTGAAAATGTCGGCGAGTTAGTAAACGGAATTCTTTTTTTTTTTTTTTTTTAATCGCGTGTTATTTTAAGTCATAAAAATAATGTTAACATTTTGACAAGAAAATTGATAAAGGATTTACGGATGAATTACATTCTCTCTTTTTTTATCTCGTCGAATGAAGAAGAAAATAAAAAGATTGCCACAAGTGAGTTTTTACAATCTAACAAAACTGATCGTAAAATGAAAAATAATAGATATTTTTTTTTTATTTCGCATGTTGTCTTAAATTATTTTAATTTATTCAGATATTTACTGTACAAATATAAACTTACATTCAGTAAATATCGCTTTAGATATATATATATATATATATATATATATATATATGACCATACTGACCAGGGCTCTTTATCTTCAACGCGTTCTCTGCCTTCTGTGAATTGTTTTTACCACTTGTAAACATTTCTTTCTAGGAAAGCTTCCTTCTGCAACATTCTAGACGTTTCCGTACAGACCTTATTATTCCGCAAACAAATTTAATACAAGTTCTTTTGCTTATTAATTCAGACATTTCAAAATGAATATTTTGACGTGAAATTCACACAGATGTAAAAAAGCATCATGCCAGCAGCCCAAAAAAGAAAAAAAATTTAAATTCCATATGCCCGAAAAATTTAAATTGAAAATTGGTTTTACTTTTCAGGCACAGTAATATATATATATATATATATAAAGAGAGTGAGTCGCACATCCAAGTGATCATATGGCCTCTTCTAAATTAGGCCTGTTTTTTCTTATCAGTAACAATTTTATTATAGCGCCTGTACTTGTTTCATTGTGCCAGTGTTTTTCTTAGTTTAGTTTTATTGAATTTTCATAAAGTTGGCACAAATGATGTAATTGATTAGTTGGCAAAAAGAAAAACAAAGATTGAATTTAAATTTGTAATTTGATTTCAATTTTAATTTTATTAATTAATTTTCTATTTTTTATTTATTTTTTTGCACTCCTCCCTAATTTTAATGTTTTTTATGTATTTGAACCAAATTAATGCAATTCAAAAAACTATTGTATGGAATTTCCCCTTCAGATGTTCAGATACATATATGTATATATGTATCCATATGTATCCATATGTAATATGTGTATTTATATGTGAATATGCATGCATAAAAGATGTGTGTGGTGTGTGATTTCAAACATCTAACAAATGAAAAATAATAAGTGACATTTTCACCAATTTCTAAATGTCATTTAAAACTAGAGAAACCAATAGCGTGAATTTTTAGATGTACGATGCTATTGGAATACCATTACATTTTTTCTATAATCATCAAAACAAATTAAGTCTATTGGATTGATTTCTAGAAAAAAAAGGCTATTAAATATATTTCTATAATATTACCAGTGTTGCAAAAAAAAAAATAATAATAATACATCTGACGACGTTGTAAAGAATAAATTAACGTTCTTGAAGTATCCTAATATTTTCATAAAAAGAAAAATTAAGATGTCCGTTGCAATCTTAAATTGTATGCAGGGTCTTCGCCCAATGGCACATAAATTGAGTTGTTTTCTGTCTTCTAACAAATGAAGAAATGTTATAATAGTTATATTCCCCAATTTTTTTAATGCCATTTAAATATAACAACCAGTAGCATGAATTTTTGGATGTTTACGATTGTATACACGCCTTCTGTAGATCATTCTGGTTAACGCTGAATCTTCTAATCTGATGATGTAGGAGACATTCAGAGCTGAATTTAATTGATCTTTTAATATTTCCGCCCAAGTTAAGGAGTACTCCATTCGTGGTCAAACGGTACTCCACACTGACGTCATGTTAAAGTAATGCACTACATATAAAGATGACTCTTACTTGATCTGATATTGCAACAAAAAATATAAGATTCCAAAAATAAAAATCTGACGAGAGATTTAATTTTTTTTTTTTTCGTTTTCAAATGATTGATTTCTTACACACACACACACACATATCCTAGATTAGAAGTAAAAACGAAAGGCTGTACCAATAAATTCGCCAAACCAACCCAGCAATAAGTTTTTTTTTATGTCCGCAAACTCTGAAAGCTCTTTAACGTCATTTATTTTTTTTTTTTTGTCTTTCTTAATGGGAAGGTTAGAAAAAAAGGACGTCATTTTAATCGCCCTAGACGCTTCCTCATTACCACAGATTGAATATTTACCTTTTCAGAACACGAAATCTTCAGACATCCTGGTTTTTTATTTATTTTTTATTCCCTTGGCATTTTCTTCTTCTATTCCTTTTTTTACAACCCAGTCAGTTATGCAAGTCTTTTGACAAGAAATGAATTAAAAAATATCCACTGCTTTATAGGGCAAACAGACTTCTTACCCTGTCTGACATAGAAATTTTTAACTGTTTAACAGGATAGTTAATTAAAATATCATAATTTGTTATTATCTTTAACATCAGGAATCTTTTGTTCCACTTAATCTATTACAAACAGTATCTGATTTGCGAAGATGAAAAAAACATTGAGTCGGGTGTATTTGTTGGGGTAACTTTGCCACATTTGAAGGTCATATGAGAGATATCCCAATCAGTCAATTCAATTATTGATGTGAAACCCTTCTTCCTCTTCAACTACTTGCCACAGGGATTCCAATTTAGCAACTTATGAATTCAATACCATCACATTGAATTCATATTTTAATATTTGAGACATAATTTAATAATTTTTAATATTATATATTGTATTTTCTACATTTGAAGGCCATATGAGAGATTAATGCGGGATATCCCAATCAGTCAATTCAGTTATTGATGTGAAACCTTTCTTATTCTTTATCTGCACACCTTGCCACATGGATTCAAATTAGCAACATCAATACCATCAGATTGAATTCATATTTTAATATTTGAGACATATATATTATGTATTGCACTTTTTCACATTTGAAAGTTATATGATCGAGGGAGACATTCAGAGACTATTGATGTAGGAGACATTCAGACCTGATTTTAATTGGTCTTTAATATTTCGGTCTAAGTTAAGGAATACTCCATTCGTTGTCTAACGGTACTCCACACTGACGTCATGTTAAAATAATGCACTACATCAAAAGACGGTTCTTACTTGGTCTGATATTGCAACAAAAAAATATAAGATTACAAAAATTAAATTCTGACGAAGATTTAATTTTTTTTTTTGTTCGTTTTCGAATGATTGATTTCTTTACACACACACTACCTAGATTAGAAATAAAAACGAAATGCTGTACCAATAAATTCGCCAAACCAACCCAGCAATAAGTTTTTATGTCTTGCCACTCTGAAAGCTTTTTAACGTCATTTAATTTTTTTTACTTTCTTAAAGGGTAGGCTAAGAAAAAAGGACGTTATCACGTCATTTAATCTCCCTAGACGCTTCCTCATTACCCCAGATTAAATATTTACCTTTTCAAAACTGAAATCTTCAGACATTCTGGGTTTTTTTTTTTTTTTTTTCCTTTTCCTTTTCCTTTTCCTTGGCATTTTCTTCTTATTTTTCTTTTTGTTCGACCCAGTCAGTTATGCAAGTCTTTTGACAAGAAATGAATTAAAAATATCCACTGGTTTATAGGACAAGCCAGACTTCTCACATGGACATTTCAGATTGTTTAACAGAATAGTTAATTAAATGTTGTAATTTGTTATTATTAAGAGCATTATCTTTCACATCAGATATTCTTTTGTTCCACCTAATCTATTACAAACAGTAACTGATTTGCGAAGATCAAAATTCATCGTATATGGGTATATTTGCTGGATAACTTTGCCACATTTGAAGGTCATATGAGAGAAAAATGGGGAATATCCCAATCAGCCAGTTCAGTTATTGATGGGAAATCGCTTCTTACGTTTTTGCACATCTTTCCACAGTCATTCAATTAGCAACATCAATACCATCATATTGAATTCATATTTTAATATTTGACTCATATATATTATATATTATGCTTTTCCACATTTGAAAGTCATATAAAAAGAAAAAAAGAGGGATATCCCAAACAATTAGTTCAGTTATTGATGTGAAACCCTATTTGCTCTTTTATCTTCACACCTTGCCACAGGAATTCAATTAGCAACATCAATACCATCTTATTTAATTCATATTTTAATATTTGAGACATACATATTATATATTATATTTTCTAGACATATGAGAAAAACGGGGAATATCCCATTCAGTCCAGTTGTTAAAATTAACTGGTCTTTTTTAATATTTTGGTATAATTATATATATATATTATATGTTTCGGTCTTCCATTCGTCGTCTAATGCTATTTAATGCTGACGTCATGTTAAAATAATGCACTACATCAAAAAACGACTCTTACCTGATCTAATATTGCAACAAAAAAATATAAGATTCCAAAAAATAAAAATCTAACGAAGATTTAATTTTTTTCTGTTCGTTTTTCGAATGATTGATTTCTTTACACACACACACTACCTAGATTAGAAGTAAAAACGAAAGGCTGTACCAATAAATTCGCCAAACCAACCCAGCAATCTTTAAGGGGGTTTTTCAAGTCCTGCAAACTCTGAAAGCTCTTTAACGTCAGTTTTCTTTCTTAAAGGAAAAAAAGGACGTTATCACGTCATTTAATCGCCTAGACGCTTCCTCATTACCACAGGTTAAATATTTTACCTTTACAGAACACGAAATCTTCAGACATCCTGGTCTTTTTTTTTTTTTTTCTGCCCTTGGCATTTTCTTCTTATTTTCTTCTTTTTTTCCAACCCAGACAGTTATGCAAGACTTTTGACAAGAAATGAATTAAAAATATCCACTGCTTTATAGGACAAACCAGATTTCTGAACCCTGTCTGGCATGGAGGTTTTTAGATTGTTTAACAGAATAGTTACTTAAAATGTCGTAATTTCTTATTATCTTTTACATCAGTATCTTTTGTTCAACTTAATCTATTACAAACAGCGCCTGATTTGCGAAGATGAAAACCCATTGAGTCGGTTATATTTGCTGGTGTAACTCTTCCACGTTTGAAGGTCATATGAGAGAAAAACGGAAGTATTCCAATCAGTCAGTTCAGTTATTGATGTGAAACCCTTCTTACTCTTTATCCACACACTTTGCCACAAAGATTACAATTAGCAACATCAATACCATTATATTGAATTCATATTTTTAATATTTGAGTCATATGTATAATATAATATACTTTTCCATATTTGAAACTCATATATATTCCCCGTTTTCTAGCAAATGACTTTCAAATATCGAATAGTATAATATATAATATATATATGTCTCAAATATTAAATTATGAATTTAATATGATGGTATTGATATTGCTAATTTGGAATCCCCCTATGGCAAAAGGTTAGCAGATAAGAAGGGTTTCCCATCAATAACTTTGAACTTTGTATAATTCTTAACTGATATATACGCATCAATAACTAAAAGCTGTATATGTATATTTACTGTATATTTGACGTCTATATATATATATATTATATATCAATATACTCTTCTCTTTCTATATATACGTATATCAATATGTGACGTCTATATATATATATATATCAATATCTTCTTATTCTTTATCTGCACACCTTGCCATAGGCATTCAATTAGCAACATCATTTGATTAATCATATTGAATTCATATTTTAATATTTGAGACATAAATAATATATATATTATTTTTCAACATTTGAAGGTCATATGAGAGAAAAATTGGGATTATTCCAATCAGTCCAGTTATTAAATTCAACTCGTCTCTTAATGTTTTGGTATAATTATGGTATATATTATATATGTCGGTCTTTTAATATACGGTCCCATCTTAACCCATCTTACTCTTTATCTGCACACTTTGCCACAGGAATTCCAATTAGCAACATCAATACATAATCAATTAAATATAATCGTCATATTGAATTCGTATTTTAATATTTGAGGCAATACACTAAGTAATATAATAATACACAATATTATATTTTGGTTTGGTAAAATATTTCGTACTATTAATGACAACAGCAGCCAAACTTTTTGTTCTATGGTAACATATACATCCATACTATCATAAGCAACTAGTATGAAGGAATGCCCACGTTCTAATCTATTGATGACGTCCATTGCAGTAAGAATTTTAGAAACGAGAAGATGGCATGCATATCATCAAAATAATAATATGGCAGGATAATATGATGTTATATGGCAGTAAATTAAAATCAATTAATACTTTTAAAGAGTTTTGTAATTGAAAGAAAACGCATACGCAATAATATAAAATCTGGAAGAAAATATCTTTCCTTCATTTAGAGCCACGAAATAATAAATGCCACATAAAATTGAATAATGGAAAAATGGAAGCTGCATGGGTTTTCATGCAGCTTAATATTAAAAGAATAATAGAAAAATTCGTATTATTAAATTATTAAAATATTTTTTTATTATAAAATAATGTAAAATTTTATCACAACTCTCATTGAAAAATTTTTTATTTATAGAATTTCTATTTTTATTTTTACAATCTAATTTATTTTCAAGGTATTACTGGTACACATTTTTTAAGAATACTGCTTACGAAATTCAATTTACTCCGTTAAAATAAAATTTTTAAAAAATCTGAGCATGAATAATCAAATAACAATAAAAAAAATAAATATGAAGAAATAAAATAAATACTAAGTAAATAAAAAAAAATTGAAGAATTTAAAATGCAAAAAAAATTTTAAATGCATAAATGAATAATATATATAAATCAAATACTATAGCAGCATTTAAAGAAACAAAAGGTTATTAAAATTACAAACAAAAACATGAAAATTTATAATTTTTCTAGTGGAAAACAAATCAATAATAATTTATCTCGTGCATTTAAATATTTTCAAATTATTTGTGTCATTTAAACTATTAAAAGCGGATGATTAATGAATCCAAAGAATTTCTAAGATTTTAATATTATTTTATCGTAAATGTTTTTTTTTTTAAAAATTAGAGTTTTTCATAGTTAGAAAAGTATTCAATTAGAATATTTTTGTGATTTTCGATTATGCAACAGATAAAAACATAAATCTTGAAAAACAAAAATTAGCTAATTGATTGTTTTTCATTTTATATGCTTTTACATTTTATATTTTATGTCTTTACAAATCAATATTCATATTGTTGTGTTAAATAAAATGTGAGTTAAAGCTTCTGAAATTCTAAAACTTAACTAGTGATATACTTTTTTCCCTGTTTAATAAAAAATAAGATCAAAAAGAGATGGTTCTTAAAAAATAATTTAAAACACAATTTTGATATTTAAAAGTACTGTATTTTTAATTAAAATTGACAAATAAAAATAAAATAAATAAATGATCGATTCAACAGGAAAAACTATTTGAAATTGTTTTAAATATAATTTTAAATTTTTAAGTAATACAAACCTCTTTCTACGCATACAGAGAGATATTCATAAAAGGATTTTATTCACGTGGGAATCTTAAGTACTTTCTGAGATACGTGTTTTGTAATAGTGGCATTCATTTCCATATACACGGTTATTATAATTAAAGTCCCTCTTTCAAAATGCTGTAAAAAAGAACCACTCGTTACAATGAGTTCCAATTTGAACTGAAAATACTTGAAAAAGGGGAAAGGGGTTCCATAAAAGTTAGAATAAAAGAAATTATCAAAACACACATCCCTTTTTGTATAGAGACACACCATGGAACAGCTGTTTAAAGCATCAAATGACAAAAATCATTGCCATCAATTCAAAGTGTATAAAAAGATGGTGCTGTGAGCGGCATAAAGAAAGTGAATTCGGCTGCCAGTGATATTTTGAATCGAAATTACAACGTATTTGGCATGAGTTGCACATTAAACAAGCTGTAATGATCAATGTGCTAGATTGTTTCGGTTTTTGACGAAAAAAAGGACTTCCAAATCATTCAACAGTTGTGACACTGTTAGTAGAAAAGCTCATCCACCACGGCAAGGTCATACTAAATTAGATGGAAAAATCGTTCGAACTTTTTTTTGAGGCCATACATTTTCCCCCTTCTTCAAACATCTTCATTTCAAATATGAACTTATTGTGAAGAGTGGTTCTTTTTACAGCATTTTGAAAGTGGCAAAAGTGGCAGCATTTTGAAAGTTATAATCATCCTGTATATAAAAAAACAGCATACTTACAGATTCTTTTTCTTAAGATTTTTAACCATTAATTTTAATTCTATTCCATCAGTAAAAAAAAATTATTTCTAGTACATTTTTATAATCCACATTGTTAAAATACCTACTATCTTCAGATTTAAAAAAAAGAAAGAGAAATTCAAGATTCTCAAAAGGAGCAAATGTATATTTTAAAATATTGAGATAATTTATCAGCGAAAGTAAAAAAAAACGCAAGAATAAAATTTCAAACATATAGGTAAATGTATTCTTATTCTAATATCTGTAATGATGATACTGAAAACAGGAAAAAAAAATAATAATAGTGAAAAGCACTCAACGTACTTCGAGATCAATTAGGGTTTCTAAAAAAGGGTATTTTAAATCCTTAAAACCTTTTTTTGATTTTCATTCTCCTAATGATTTTTTAAAATTTTTTACCCGATATTTTACAAAGACACCGCATATAAACAAAGCACTTTCTTGATAAATATTTTATTACTTTTTTTAAAAAATGAAGAATGATAAAAAAAAAAAAAAAAAAAAAAAAGAAACTTGACTTACTTTCATTTAGTTCCAAAAACATTCCGGAAAACGATAAGATTATACGTCTCTAGTGATTTCGCAGCATTAAAGGAATTTCTTAATTTTTCTAACGATGAACAAAGCAATTTTTCATGCTAGAACAATCGACTGCAAAGGTAAAAGACGAATAATATTTTCTTTTATCATTTGGCTCAGTGGAGAGAAATAATGGCGCAAGTCAAATATGACTAGTTTTACAGAAAGAATTGTTTACGTATACTCAGCATTTTTACCTAAGTCTGTCTCACTAGAACAGCAGATTTAGCGTTAAACAGGATTCAACTGAAAAAAAATTGCGCTGATTTCATATTAAAAAATAAACAATACATTTCTTGCACAATACTTTACAATAAGAACATTGATTATCAATATAAAACGTAATACATAATACATAAGAGTATACGTATACGTACACGTAATATTTATTCGTATATGTATACTTGACACAAATCCATATATATACGTGGGCATGAATAGCCGAGTGGCTAGCTCTCAGTACCACAGGCTTCGGGTTCGAGTTCCGGTGGTTCCATGGATGTTTGTAGGGATTAGGAATCCACTTTAAACCGTTGGCCCCGGTCTAACGTGATCGTAGATCGTTACGGGGCTATTGTCACTCAGCGACCGTAACTTATTTTCAAGCTGCACGCACCTCCTGGGTAGTGCTAAGTGAGTGACGTCGGTGCATAACGCCCTAAGGCATCAAAGACAGCAAGGCAGTTTTTGCCAGCTGCATTTCAAAAAAAAATGTATATATACGTATTCGTATGTATATATATATATATATTTATAACTCTATTTAATAAAAAAAAAGTGTTTCATCCAAATGTTGAGCATCTAAGTCATTTTTCACTGAAACAGCAAGTATGTAACAGATCCAGAGTTGTCTAGGGTACACTGTGAAGGATCTGCTTCAATTCTTCCATATTTTAATACAGCAATTTTAAAAGGGACACCCTCAAACATGATATCTGGGATATTCACACCCACCTCCCACTCTCGCCCTTTCTCTATATAACGGAAGCCTTTACTACAGCCAATGGATTTATTGAGTCCATCACTGGTGGAGACATGGGAGTTTTCAGTTCATTTCAAACAATCGGGCTTCGAACCCGCCTGTCTTAGTTTTTTAACAATGTTGGATTTCGTGTTCCACTTATATATCCTACAAACAGCCCATCGACGGTGGATGAGAACATGCCTTGAACATAAACATGCATGCATGCGAGCATGGCATGTACATGCATGCATGAAAAGACATTAGCATAAGTGGAAAACGGAAAATACCTACCAGGCAGCCTGGCTATTAATGAGAGATGTTTTACACAAATTATTACCATCGTTATTTTCGTTTCTAAGAGAGCATTTCTATTGGCTAGCATGAAATTCACTTTCACGAATCAAATTAGCGATCGAGAATGATTGACAGTAGTGACTACTATCAATCATTCACTATCGCTAATATAATTCGCCAAAGTTAACATCATGTTTGTATTGCTCTGCCAATGGAAATGCACCCTAAAAGCAGTGACAGCAACAAATACTGCCAAACACTTCGAACCTAAGCTCCTTTGCATAGTATCAGTTTAAATTACCACTGATCACCATGTCAGGCGGCTATCTTAGTTTTGTAACCCAGTCAGCTATACTGTCCCTCCAATCCGGATTATCTATACAACTCCAATCCGGATTATCAGTTCGGACAATTCAATTGTTACCAATTGAATTGTCCTGTGACCATCCTGATAAGATAAAAACATAACGCTAATATTTGTTAATCATTTTGCCATCAAAATATCTCATCACACAAATTAGTGGTTAACTGACAAACTAATGAAAAAACCTGATGATGTCTCTCATTTTTGACATTTTTTTGATCAAGAAGAAAATCTGTAAATTATATCGATAAAAAATATCGGTAGTAATACTAAATCCTTTATTTGGTTATCTCTACTTCTACGTTATTGTTCTAATGCAGCTGGCAATGCAGAGTTAATTCATCTTTATGCCATAAGCAATATCTACATCGCTGTTACTCATTTAGCACTACGCAGGGGGTACATGTAGCTTGAAGATAAGCTACGGACGCGGAGTAACACTACCCCTGCAACGCTATACGATCCTGTTAGACCGGGACCTACGGTTTAAAGTGCATTCCAAACCACTAGAAACATCCATGGCACCACCGGGATCAGAACCCGTAACCTGTGTTACAGAGTGCCAGAGCGCTAGCCACTCGGCCATCAGGCCTCATTTACCTCTACGTTAATCTTGCAATCCTTTATCTGTCAATAAACCATTTCAAAATATTTCAATTTATAACTACTTGCAAATTTGAATTTTTAGGAGTTGTGTCACTTTTCTTTTGAATGTGTGATTTACAATTCCTATTCTAATAAAATTTTGTTCAGAAAAATTCAAATGTGTTTTTTCCAAAGACTCCAATTATTCCTCGGCGACTATTGTGACAAAAATCTCTTTGTTAAAAAGGGGGCAACGAAATGGTCCTAATGGGAATTTTGTTTAATTATGATAATTGAGTTTCCGTGAAAAGGCCGGGATGTTCCCTTGTTTTCATCCCTTTTACCTCGAAAATCCCTTTGATAATAATTTTTTTTCCCCTTAAGAAGAATGTCATTTCCATAAAATTTACCTGCTCCTTTTTAATTGGTGTTCCTGTGTTAAAAGCTATGTTAAGGTAGTCAGTTTACAATAAATTCTTATACATAAATTCTTTATTTAAGCAAGAGTGGAGTACGAAGTACATTATCATTTATTTTGTTTTATATCCAGAGTGTATTATGTTTCTCATTTAAAGATCATTCCATTGATTTATTATCCACTTCTAATTATTGAAATTGATTGAAGTTTACTTCGTAACGTATACAATTTCAAGTTCATAAAGATGAGGATTAGATTCTGCTGGTGGCCTGTGCGACAACTATTGATTTGCCAAACGAATAGAATCGGAGGAGAATAAAACAACATTCAATTCTTGGTTAATATTTACGAGTTACGACACCTGGTCTGCGGCAGACCTTAACTAACACACGGCATGATTCACGAAACCATAAGGGCTTCACTATGAAAACAGGCGGAAAACTCCGGCCTATTTAGTCACTTTAGTAAGGAGGAGGGGGGTCAGCTTCCCTCACTTTTCATTGGAGTAGACATTTCTCAACTGGTCCTTTTCGACCTCTGAAGGTCGCACGGACATTCGGTAATTTCCTCATTATACATGATACCGAATATCTGCTATCAGATTTCAGCGGCAGGTTGTTTTCATTAGTACAAACCTTAATTATATGTAATATAACTATCCACAATAAAGCTCGTTTGCTGTCAAATTGGAGTGAGGGGTTTATTATACATTTGCCAAATTATATACATTCCCTCTCTCTTGGGAATGAAATGCCAAAACTCACGAGAAAAAAAAGATGCTACACTACCAAATAAAGGATTTAGTAGTACTACAGATATATTTTTATATAATTCTGCCAGTTTTCTTCGTCATCAAAAATTTAGATCACTAGTTAGAAAAAAATTTAGATTACAATCAATTTTCAACAAAAACAATAATAATATGTAAATTAGATACAAAACTGTAACATTTAACAAGACACCTTCGATCAAATGCTTGTTTGTTAATGCTTAATTTGTTCTTTATTTTTATTTTTTATACCAAATCAAAAGTAAAATAAAATTCTTTCCAAAGTCTGAATTTGAAATGAAACAAATAAATATATAACTTGGAAAAAGTTACACATCGTCAGAGAGCTAAAATTGCTGAATAAAACCGGTCTACTTAGCAAATTGTTTCTGTAAAAAACTCGAAATAGGACACTTAGCTGACTGAAAAATTTTACTGAAATGTACGACCCTCCATATCGTTGCACAAAAAAAATATCTTCTGAAAGAGAAATAAGGAAATTGAAATTCATGTTTTTGTTTTGAATGTTTCTCTTTCTGTTTAACTCTCTCAAGCGTGATCATCAAAGTTAGTTTTTAGAGAGAGTGCAGAAATGTGAAATATAAAAAGGGAAACAAGATTTTATTCTTTCTGTTTTTTTTTTATTATTATTCATTTATTTTTTAAAGAAAAAGGAGCTGAATCTCTCATATGATGACCCTTATGAGAATTAATCTTTTCAACCCCGCTTATGAATATATAAATCTTATACAACCACTCTTATGGATATGCAACTCTTATATAACCACTCTTACGAATATTTAATTCCTATATAAGAGTTAATAATTTAACTCTTTCACTCTCTTAACTCTCTTATTAACTTATTTCTTGAACTCTTATATAAGAGTTAATATTCATAAGAGTTGTTATATAAATGGATATTTAACTCTTATAATACCAGTCTTATGGATATGCATCTCTTATATAACCAATATACAATCTAATGAAACTGCATATCATATATAACCTCTCTAATTAATATGCAGTCTTTATAGAACAATTATTGTGAATATGTAACCTTTCATAACAATTCTTATGAATATGTAACTCTTATATAATCACTCTCGTGAATCTACAGCCCTTATATAAATTTTGTATGAATATGTAACTCTTATGAAAATTTAATTCTAATATAAGTGTTAATATTAATTCAATCCTTTCACTATCTTATTAACTTATTTCTTTAACTCTTATATAAGAGTTAATATTCATAAGAGTTGTTATATAAATGACTATTTAACTCACATAATACCAATCTTATGCATATGTACTCTTATATAACCAACCTTATGAAAATGCATATCTTATATAGTCATGATAATGATTATGCACCCTTTACATAACAGCAACCCTTATGAATATTTAACTCGTATAGTACCAATCTTATATACAAAATTAAAATGCATATCTTATATAACCAATCTAATGAATATGCTATCCTTATAGAACAATTCTTGTAAATATGCAACCTTTTTATTTCCAATGACAGGCTACAATAAGTAATAAAAAGAAAAAAGAACACAAGGAACATGAAAAAACAACAAAGAGAATCGAAGGAAATCACATAGTGACATGTTTAGCCCATAGGGCCCTAGCCTCCCAGTAACGACCCTACACAGTAGAGAAACAAGTGCAGGGCAGACAGGAAGGTGAGATGAATCCATATCCTCTCCAAGACTGCAGAGCATGCATTTTGGGTTTGCAAATATTGAATATGTAACTTATAAATATTGGGCTTATAAATATTGAATATATACTTGGGAATATGCAGCTTTTTATAACAATTCTTATGAATATGAAACTCAAATAACCACTCTTATAAATGTACAGCCATTATTTAAAACCCTCTTATGAATATCCAACTTTTATATAAACCCTCTTATGAATATCCAACTTTTATTTATAAACCCCTTATGAATAAACTTTTTATATAAACCTTCTTATGAATATTTAACTCCCATAATGTCAATCTTATAAATGTGCCTTATATGACCAACCTAATGAAAATTTATATCTTATATAACTCCTCTAATCAATATGCAGCCCTTTTATAAGAATTCCTATAAATATGCAACTCTTCTTTGAATCCAACGAAAATGCATATCTTACATAACTACTTTAGTGAATATACTACTCGTATATATAATATATATAGTCGTATATGATATATACTCGTATCTTTTACGAATATGCAACTCTTCCATAACCACTCTTATAAATATGCTATTCTTATACAATCAAACTTATGAATATGCATATCTTGAATAAATACTATTCTAACTGTACAACACTTAATAACACTCTTATAAATCAAAAATCCTTTTGACCTCCAAATAACTATTGCAGAAAATAGCAAAATATACAAACAATAAAACAACAAATCAGTATAACAAAATATGACTTATTTAGTTCATTTAAAAAAGATTGAGTTAAAAAAATGTTCTGAAATCGTAAAGTAACATACTTCGTTTTTCATTGTGAGCCGTATTTAGCACACTAAAGAGCTACATTTGTCCACCATTGTTTTGTACAAAACATTTATTTTATTACAAATCTTAAATTTTATGTACAGGGGGATTGTAATTAAAGTCGCACTTTCAAAATCTTGTAATAAAAAAGAACCACTCGTCAAAATGAGTTCAAATTTGAACTAAAGATACTTTAAGAAAGAGGAAACGGTACGGCATCAGAAATATTCCAAAATGTATTAATAGATGGCCCTGTAAGCGCCATAAACAAACCGAATTCGGTTGTCAGTGATATTTTGAATCGAAATTGCAACGTATTTGGCATGAGTTGCACATTATATCAACTGTAGTGTTTCAAGTGTTTGATTGTTTCGGTTTTTTTTACGAAAAAATGTCTTCTGTGTCATTCAACAGTTGTGACACTGTTAGTGGAAAGCCCGTCCACCACGGCAAGGTCATGCCACATTGGATGGGAAAAATCGGTGGAACTTTTTTTTTGATGCCATACCATTTCCCCTTTCTTAAAGTATCTTTTTTTCAGTCAAGAAACCAAAACAATCAAGCACATTGAACATTACAATCGTTTTAATGAGCATCTCATGCCAAATACGTTGTCATTTCAGTTCAAAATGTCACTGGCAGCCAAATTCACTTTCTTTATGCCTCTTACAGCGCCATATATTTATACACTTAGGAATTTTTTTGATACCTTACCGTTTGCCCCTTCTTCAAGTATCTTCAGTTCAAATTAGAACTCATGGTGACAAGTGGTCCTTTTTTTTACAGCATTTGAAAGCGGGACTTTAATTATAATCACTCTGTGTGTACCTAAATTTGAGAAAAATTAAGAAGAATAAAGTAAGAGATTAGATTTGCAAAATAAAATTTAAGGTACAATAGTCCAAATTTTGTCCCATTTTGGAAGTCCAAAATGACTTCCCAGTTATTCAACAGTTGTGACACTATTAGTGGAAAGCCCATCCACCACGGAAAGGTCATACCAAATTGGATTAGAAAAGTTGATGGAACTTTTTTTGATGCAGTACCTTTCCCTCCTTCTCCAAGTAACTTCAGTTCAACTCATTTTGACGAGTGTTTTTTTTTTTTTTTTGCAGCATTTTGAAAATGAAACTTTAATTATAATCACCCTGTATTACTAGTATAACATTATAAGAAATTTAACCCATATTCTATGTTAAGTCTTAAAATAGTTTTAATGGGAAATCCAAGTGATTAATCACTGAAACTAACACAAATATTTTCCAAATTTTTCCAAAATATTTCGAACCACGTAAAATTCCTTTTCACTCTCATCTCAACCCAAACAGGATACGACCTCAACCATCGAGCGATACGAACCTGCGTGAGAACGATGCATTCCTCAGGAAATCTAATAAATCGGAGTTATGAACGATGCGAGGAGAATAAATGTTTCTGTTAGTGATTAAATCAGACCGCCAGGAATGTTCCTCCTTTTTTTCCTTCACTCCCACACAAAACGAATTAGGGAGACCGAGATTAAAATAAACTCTCCCGTTCCCGAAACACAAAGCGGGAAATTTGATTACCGGCACTAACTCGGTTTCAGCTAGCGTCTGCACTATCAGAATCTGCTGAATCCTTGATGAGTTTGAAGTGCTTTCAATTAAAAAAACGATTTGCTAGATGGAGTTCCTTTTGAAAGAAAGAATCATAATTGAGATTATCGAAAAGAAGGGGAAAAATCGTGGGATCGTGGTTGAAAAAGAGCCAATCTTATTGAATGAAGTGATGCGTCATCTAGTTTTCTGCTGTGCAATTGGTGGGATAGTATGGTTCCACATGAGAGTATTTCGTTGGACTGCATTTTTGTCACCAATGAGAATTTGAGAAACAACTGTTCCATCTTGTGGCCACATTTGCCCATCGTTGTTTTGTGCAAAACATTTATTTCATTACAAATCTTGAATTCCAAGTACAGGTGATTATAATTAAAGTCCCACTTTCAAAATACTGTTAAAAATGAACCACTCGTCAAAAGGAGTTCAAATTTGAACGGAAGATACTTGCAGAAGGAGCAAACAGTACGGCATCAAAAAAAGTTCCAAAGTGTATTAATAGATGGCGCTGTAAGCGGCATAAAGGAAGAGAATTCTTTGACTGCCAGTGATATTTTGAATAGAAAGGACAATGTAGTTGGCAAGAGTTGCAAATTAAACCAACTTCAGTGTTCAATACGCTTGATTGTTGCGGTTTTTTGACGAAAAATGACTTCCAAGTCATTCAACAATGGGATTGTTAGTGGACAGCCCATACATCACAGCAAGGTCATACTAAATTGGATGGGAAAAATCGGTGGAACTTTTTTTTTTTGATGCCATACCGTTTCCCCTTCTTCAAGTATCTTCAGTTCAAATTTGAACTCATTGTGACGAGGGGTTTTTTTACAGCATTTTGAAAGTGGGACTTTAATTATAAATGCCCTGTATTACAGCATTATAAGAAAATTAACCCATATTCTATAATAAATCTTAAAATGATTGACTGTGTGATCCAAGTGATTAATCACTTAAAATAACGCAAATATTTTCCAAATTTACCAAAATAGTTTGAACCACGTAAAATATCTTTAAACCTTCATTTTACAGAAACTGGATGCGACCTCAGCCATTGAGCGATACGAACCTGCGAGAGAGCGATGCATTCCTCAGTAAATCTAATAAATCGGAGTTATGAACGATGCGAGGAGAATAAATGTTTCTGTTAGTGATTAAATCAGACCGCCAGGAATGTTCCTTTTTTTTTTCCTTCTCTCCCACACAAAACGAATTGGGGAGACCGAGATTAAAATAAACTCTCCCATTCCCGAAACACAAAGCGGGAAATTTGATTACCGGCACTAACTCGGTTTCGGCTAGCGTCTGCACTATTAGAATCTGCTGGAATCCTTGATGAGTTTGAAGTGCTTCCAATTAAAAAACGATTTGCTAGACGGAGGTTCCTTCTGAAAGAAAGAATCATAATTGAGATTATCTAAAAAGAAGAAAAAAATGGATCGTGGTTAAAAAAGAGCCAATCTTATTGAATGAAGTGATGCGTCATCTAGTTTCTGCTGTGCAGTTGTTGGAATAGTATAGTACCTCATGAAAGTATTTCGTTGAACAGCATTTTTGTCACCGATGAGCATTTGAGAAACAACTGTTCCACCATGTGGTAAAAGAGATGTGTGTTTTGATAATTACTTTTATTCCATTAATAAAGATTTTTTTTCATTTTATAAACAGTAAAAATATTGATATTTCAAAAGCCACAAAGGACACTATTTTTGTGGGCCGTATTTTTCCACCAGAGAAGATTTGAGAAATAGCTGTTCCATGTTGTGCCTCTATACTAAAAGGGATGAGTTTTTCGATAATTCGTTTAATTCTATTAATATTACATCTCTTTTTTTTTTTGTTTTATAAATAGTAAAAATATTAACAGTCCAAAGGCTGCCAAGGACACTATTTGGCTGGACCACATTTTTTCATCAGAAAGCATGTGAGGAACAACTCTTCTATCTTGTGGTCTATACAAAAAGGGATGTGTGTTTTTGATAATTTATTTTATTCTATTAATAAAGCCTTTTATCGTTTTATATACATTAAAAACACTCACATCTCAAAAGCAGCCAAAGTTTTTATTTGGTGGACGTCATTTGAGGAAAAACTGCTCCATGTTGAACATCTATACCAAAATGGATGAGTGTTTCAGTAATTCCTTTAATTCTATTAAAATGCTAAATCTTTTTTTTTTTTTATTTTATAACAGTGAAAACAGTAACAGCCCAAAGATCGCCAAGGACACTATTTGATGAGATCACATTTTTCCACCAGAGAACACTTGTTCTATCTTGGAAATCTATACTAAAAGGATGTGTGTGTTGATAATTAATTTTATTCGCATAATAAGGATTTTTTTTCAGTTTATAAACAGTGGAAACATTGACAATTGAAAAACCGCCTTGACGGGACTGCATTTTCCCCACCAGAAAGCATTGGAGAAATATATTTTCCATGTTGTGCCTCTATATTAAAAAGGATAAGTGCTTCCGATAATTCCTTTTTAATTCTATTAATTTAACAACTCTTTTTTTATTTTATAGATAATGAAAACATTAACAGGCCAAAGTCTACCAAGTGTCTTGTCAATATAGGTGTCAATATGTATTCATAAATATTTTTTTTATTAACTTAAAATTGTTTGTAATCATTATATAATTCATATGCTGGGGTGGTATAATTTATGTGTGTCCGTTGGAAGTTTTTATTTGATAGTCACTAGCACATACCGGATGCGAAACCGATCTGTTCAAAAAATGTCCAGTTTCCTTTCGTTGGAAACAGCTGTTTTACCGCAGCTACGATTGAAAATGATATCTTTTGTGCGGTGTTTAATTGACAGGGTCTTACAAAATTTCAAACCCCTCCAGATGATCATGAGCGAAAGTTTATTAAGACAGCTAAGAGTTGGGAAGTTATGTGTGCTCGCGTATTTATCGATGGGGTGTCTTTTCCGAATGGAAACAGATTGCTTTGAGGCGAAAAGCACATGTTTGAAAAATATGTACAAAAAGGACTATCCACCTCTTCAATTTGATTGAGTATTGGCATTCCCCCATCAATAAATACGTAAGCACACATAACTTCTCAAGTCTTAGCTGTCTTAATAAACTTTCGCTCTTGACCATCTGGCGCTTTGAAGTTTTGCAAGACCTTCTACGATTAAAACACCTGCACAAAGATATTGTCCTTAACAGCTGCAGCCATAGAGCTGTTCCCTCCGAAACTGGGCATTTTGCTTTTTCGATCTCCAGCTTTAATTGTTCTCAAGCAGGAGATGTTTTTCTTAAATGTTAAATTCTTTTATCCTTTTTATTTATTACTATTCATTAATTCAAGCAACTTCATTTTATGCTAATGTTTTAATTAAATTAAATGTGGAGGTATTGTGGTTCTTAAAACCACCTAGGAACTCCGTAACCGGTACGCTCGTTGCCATGGGCATTTTTGAATAGATTGGATTCAAATCCGCAACTGCATATAAACAAATGCTCCTAATAGTTTTTGAGTAAAAAGAAATTTCTGTCACATTAGCTGCTTACAAATTTATTTTTAATTGAATCGAAACTTTCTTGGTAAAGATAACAAAAAAACTTAGAAAAAACAGCAAAAAGTAAGGTAGAGGAGCGTAAAGAAAACACTAATAAACACAGAGCTTTAAATTCTGCCATAATGTAAAACACACTAATAAACGCTGTTTAACTTAGGTTTAAATCCGCTGGTGATATTCTTGGCAATCACTGCTTTCACAAATGAGGATGGTGATTGCCACAGCATGTATAAAGAATCTTGTATCGAATTTTAGGCTGCTTGGAAATAATTTTCTAGTTTTTCTTTTATTAGACACGCAAATATGATTCGGTTCAGTTCCTTCCTTTCATACCTCGTTGGAGGATTGTTCACGGTATACATAAGTGGAATATGAAGCTAATGTTGTTCTACAAAGAAAAAAAAAAGAAAAAGGAAAAAAGACACTTAAAAAATTATAGATGCAGAAAAATTACAGAGATTTAGAGATGGCAGACATTTGTGAAACTATAATTTTTTTTTTTTTTTTTTTTTTTTTTTTTATTGTGAACGTCAGAAAAAAACATGATCCTATCACATGTGTAAAATTTACAATAAAATACAGGAACAAATGACTGACGATGGCAATAATGTTGACAAATAACTTCAATCTCGTCGAAGGAGATTTATTTATTTTTTTTTTTTGTAAATTTTTAAATAACTGTTTCATTTTATAATTTTTTTGGAATTATTTCTTTATAACTGTTTATTCGATTTTTTTAATAAATTTTGTCGGTACTTACGCATTAACGGTACCTTGGCGACAGACTTGGCGGTTTTAAGTGTCGCCAAACTAACAGCTACAGATTGGCGGCAGGCGGTTTTAAGTGGCGCCAATATAACAGCTGCAGATCTTTATTTTGACACATTTAAATTGGCCGTGGAGGTTTTAATATTTTTTACCATTATGATTTATATGGCTGATTTCCAAACTGGGAGATACGTTATTCGTAGGTGGAAGTAGAATGATCAAGTGGGAGGGTAGATGTGGGGTTATTGAAATTCCAAGTGGATTTGAGCCCATTTAAAAGAAGGGAGTTCAGTTGAAAATAAGAGAATTAGGTACTTACGTATTAACCTTTACGTATTGTTACGTAGGTACCTTGAAGAACAGACTTGGCGGCTTTTAAGTGTCGCCAAACTAACAGCTACAGATTTAGCGGTTTTTAAGTGGCGCCAATGTAACAGCTGCAGATTTGCTGAGTTTTGACGCCATTTTGTAGTGCTACGAAAATGCGTATTTGGGATTTGCCAGAAACAGAACAAGATGCAATTTTTATTTTTTCGGGAGCGAAATATTTTACCAAAACAACGAAAATGTCCCAATTCCCATGACATGAAACTTTATTTTGGTGAACGTAAGTTTTGGAAATGCAATTTCAGTCAGTGTGTTTATCGTGTGGGACTTAGAAAACTCCGTTTGACTACTTTGTGTTTAAATAAAGTGTTTTTGACTAATTTGTGTTTAAATAAAGTGTTTTTGACTAATTTGTGTTTAAATAAAGTGTTTTGAATTTTGAAATCGTTTTGATTTTAAATGAAGTGTTTTATATATTTTATTATTTGGAATAAAAATATTTTGAAAGCGTTTTTGATTTTAAATGAAGTGTTTCTATATATTTTATTATTTGGAACAAAAATTTTAAGTGTAGATTGGAGCCACTTAAGAACCGCCAAATCTGTAGCTGCGGTTGGCGCGTATGCTGTTTATTGGCGCAACTGTCGCCAAGGTACTGTTAATACGTAAGTACCATTTTATTATTAATAGTCAATCAAACACAGTGATTGGTAGAATATTAGGATACCACTAAACTGCACAATGCATTTTAACTTTAATACGTTTTACCTTTTAACACAATTAGACACATTGAAATAATTTATTTTAGTGGTGCCATCTACTGTTTAATTGACAAGTTCAAAATTACACAATAATAAAAACAGACTATAAGAAAATTTACTATGTGTTTACAATAGTTGAATAAATAAGATATTTTAATTATATATATATATCTAGATATTTAAAATTTGAAAATTTCATTTTCAGCGAATTTTTAAAAATTAGTGAAAAGAAACTAAATTTTCTTCTTTTTTTTTTTTGCTATACGTTGTTAATATTAAAAAGACAAAAAAAAATCCTGTGAAGAAATTCGAAGTTTCTTTCTTTCCCCCCTGAAAATATAACAAGAGCACTATGTAAACTCATATTAGAATGTGAAAAAACTATAATTTAACTATAATCTAAAAAAAATTAATTATTTTTGACCATTTTTATAAAGTCAGAATTCTAGGTTAAAAATTTTACTCATTCATTTAAAATTAAGTGATGTCATGTTTTTTTTTTAATTAAAATTTAATAAATGAAAAATACATATAGTAATTCATACATTCGAAAATAAAGAGTACACCATTAATCAGTATTAAATTTTTTATGTAAAATAATTTTTTAACAGATACATTTATTTAAATTTTAAAATTAAAATAGAGCATTATGGAATTGATACTGTATCTATCATCTTATTTTAACCACTATTTTATTGATCGTAATCAATAAAAAAAGTGTAGTTAAAATATTTATTAAATCGTAATATATTTTAAAATTTATAACATGCATATATTATTTACACATTATATATGAATTAAATAACATTTAAATATAAAATCTGTATTTCTATTTTGGTCAAAAATAAATTAAAACTCAAAAGATTATAATTTATTTTTTGCGAAATATATTGCTGTGAAAGTTTTAAAAAAATTTTGCTTTATAAAAAGAAAATATATATAAAATAAATGAGCAAAATCTATGATTTATAAGGAGTAAAAAATTTATTTATTAAATGAGTGCTTCTACTTCCCAAAGAGGCACTGCGTTCCAATTTTGTATCAAGGATACTGATTAAAAGACATTAGAATTTAAAATCATTTTAAAATAAATACATGTGCTTTAAAGCATTTGCATATTAATCTTATGAAGTTTTTTCATTATTATTACACTTCCTGAATTTTATAAACTCGTATTTTATTTTTTATTTCGATTTGTTAACGGATAAATGTATGAATTGAAATTATAATACAAAGAATATAATGCAGGCAAAATATTTTTGAAACTTTTAACTAAACAAATATATCCTCGTCATTCACAAAAGAAATTCATTTTTCTTCACATTTTAAACTCTTTATAAGTCACTAATGTGGATAAAAATATATACACTAAAAATTACAATAATAAAAAAGAACAAAAAATGCCAGTAGTGCTGCCATCTATGTAAAATTAATAGAACCATTAGGTGTCTCATATTTTTAAATATAATGTCTAATAATATTTCTTAAAAACGTAAGCTAAACGAAGTATAATTTAAAATTTTAAGCGCATTTAATTGTAATAGTATAATTTTCAAATATATATTTTAAAGAATTTATTTTTATTTATAAATGAAATACCTAAATATATATATATATCAATACATTTTTTATATAAACAGATTTAAATTTTATCAGCTTGCTTTGAATTTTTCGAAAACATGTATTAATAGAAGTCTCAAATAGAAGTGAAAGTATTAAAAAATCAACATTTATCAACTTATTCCCTACTCCTTCAAATTTACTTAACTAGGACAACTATAATACACAAAATTTAAAAGATACAACTGAAAGTTAAAAAACATTGCTGTTAAGTAATGAAATATACCATAATCTTAGGAATTATGACCCGTTTATTGAATATTTCTACATCAATTTTAAATGTCAAGTGTCTTGCCAACAGCTATAGAACAATTATACTAGAATCGTGCTGTTTAACTAAGGATGTATTGCTTTCATGATTAAAGTTTTCATATCAAGTCACGAGTCTTGTTTCTAATTATCGAACAATTATACTGGAATACCAGTTATTGAACAATTATATTTATTCTTTAACTATGGATGTGTTGCTTTCATGCATTTATCAACCGTGAGTGAATTATTTACCAATGTCCTTGCATTCTAAGATGTCCAAGGCAGTGAAGTGACAGAGTTGTTCTAACATCAATTAAGCAGCCAATTAAAATTTAAAGCATATTTATGAATTTAGATGAGCAGTTTTAAGGGGTATTTCCTCCTGTTGGTACTCCGTAATCGGTACGCCAGTTGCCAGACAGAGTTGTTAATATATCCAAATATTAATGGATTTTATCATACATGGAGCAAAAATTTTAAAACATTTGCCTAGAGTCTTGAATTATACAAAATTCTCAAGGATTATGATTTATCAAGTAGTAGCAAAAGAACAGTTTTTCTGAAAGTTAACTGAAAGACGCCATAATACATATACAACTTTAACTATGATAAATTCTCTTTAATAATGTTAGACAGTTAATTAATAATGTCTCAGTCATCTTCCAAGGTCCCTCCAACAACTTAAAAGTGATCTGCGTCCGAAGAAGATTCTTTTGAGTGTGTGGAGGTGACATGAAAGGAATTGTGGGCTATGTGCTGTTACGACTGTCAACAACTAAGATGCCTAACAACTTTTTAAGGGTAAAAAAAAAGCATTCTAAACAGAAAAATGATCCTGTAGCATAAAGATACCAAATCCCACACAGTAAAATTAACTAAGAGTGTCCCAGACGAAATGAAACTTCACTTTATCTATTCTCTTGACCAAGCTCCAACAGATTTTTTTTTTTAATCTTACAGAATCATTTCGCAGGCTTTCAAGTGATGAAATTAAAACTATGCTACATTTAATTTTTTTTTTTTTGAGGCAAACCCAAATGAAATTCGTAAAAAAAGACATCAAAAAATGGATGTCATTGAAAAGAACAATGACTATTATTATAATTAAAGGCATATAATTGTGTCTAAGTTTTCAATATTATTGTTTTTATTCTTTTCCTTTTTTTCAGTTTGAACATTTTAAGTACTTGGAAACTATTTTGCCTCTTTGTAGCTTTTATTATTTTCACATTAAAAAGTTTTAATTAATATCGTTGTTCTTTACAATGGTATAAATATTAGTCACTTTTTTTATTCAACTTTTAGTTATTGTGATCATTCACAATTTTTCAATGATGTAAAAAAATCTAGCCTTATATTCTTTGTAATTTCTCTGCACATCAATGATAGGTGTTAGACATTTTTATATTTAAGAGGGTTGTGAGCAAAAAAAAAAAAAAAAATGAAGAGCCCCGAGTTACAGCACAGTTAGGAGTTGGGTTTTAAATCTCCAAAAATAAAAACTGGCATAAATCTTGTTAAATTAAAAAGAAATATATTCAATTTTAAACAGAAGTGAACTTTAGAAGTATACTTCACTAAATATATTCTAGATTTTCATTACATGTAATACAAATGTAACTTAAGAGACTCCAAAAAGGCATGTAGTGCAGCAAATTCTTTATGATATATCCTAGTTAAGGCTGAATCTGCTAGTTGTTATATTTGGCGAATAATTGCAAATAAATAAAAATTAAAACATATGATGGGATAGGCATTTATATCAATATTGAATATACAGCAAATGTAACAGTAGGTAAATTTGACTAACACGAATCAGATAATGCTAATAAATTTTAAAATTTATTAAAATTATGAATGAAAGTATATTTACAGAATTAAAATTTTCACCATAATGCATAACCTGTAAAAGGTGAATATCATTTTAAAAAAGCTTAAATAGCTATTCCACTTTAACTCCGATGTCTTCAAACGTTTAGAATTGACCCTCACTAGAGAATGAGAATGCCATGGGTTTTCTATTTCAAACGTGGCGGTGCTACAGTCACTGCTTTGAAAAATGAATAGATTCATTGAAAACTTGCGAGAACGTTAAACATTTTTTAAAATAAAAAGTATTACAATTACAGATTGAAAAAATATTTTTTTTGTGGAGTATAGAAAACAAAATTCTTTATTATATAAGAATATTGATAATATTTCAGAATACTAAAAAAACAGTACCTTTGAAATATTAGGATAATATACATTTTCCCAAGAAAATAAAATGGAACTTAAAAAATTCCATGATGTCCAATGAATGATTCTAAATTAAATTGTATAGCGAAACTCGCACCATTTGAAAAATTCAAAAATCATAGGCTGTAAGTATAGGGAATTTTTATTGAACACATATGGACATTTGTATTATGGATATTATATTTATTGTAATCTTAATATTTTCTTTGTCACTGAATTGGTTGCCAACATCATTTACTCTTAATGACAACATTTTATGGCTATTATATTTTTGTACATTTAATGTCTTCCTATTTTTTTCTAGTCACTTAATTGGTTATAGAAATAAATAAAAAAAATTAGATAAATTTTTTATTTCTATAACCAATTAAGTGAAGTACATTAAAAAACATTAAAATTTGGGATTTGGGAGATTTGGGCGAAATTCCTTTATAGTACCTCCCGATAATTAATTTGTGTAATAAACACTACAGCAAAACAAGACATACAGCAGTATTTAAATAACATTTCATTTACTGAAATGTAAAATTTTATTACATCTTCCAAAACAATATATAAAATATAATGAATGAAACAGTTCAAATGAAATATTTCAATGAATGTTTTTGAATTAAATATTGAAAACGTTCATTAAAAGATTGATATACGGGTATATTCAAAATATTCATTAAAATATTGATGCATTCAATTAATAATTTTAAATTAACTAAGCTACCAAATTGAAAAAAAAATAAATTAGATCAGTACTTATAATTCTTAAAAAATTTGAGGGAAAAAATCAAAATATTTTTTGTATAAAAATGTAAAAAAACATTTTTTGAGTAATATACTAAAAAAAGAAATGCTATCCTATAACAATACACAGGAGAAGTTTTGCATATAAGTTATAACACTATCAACACATTTGGTAAAAAAAGTACATAACATTGAGCAGATGGAATAGTTATTAAAATAACATAATAACATACACTTTTACACAAAAGAAAGTATGTGTGCAGAAGCTTTTCAGTATTACATTTCCATAATAATTGTTTTTAAATAATTAGTCTAAAAAATACAAGCAATTTTTTCACATGCAATCATTGCTTTGATTAATCAATGAAATTATTTATATATAGCATGAACAATAAAAAGTGTGAAAATGGATTTGAAAAGCGCTTGTTGTATAAAACGAAATTTTGGTCACACTTCAACCTTTTTGCAATCATTAGACATATATGTTCCACACATAAAATCGCAAGAGTGTACAATAATGTATTTTTTATATTAATCATAATATATATCATGTTCATTTTTAACAGAACAATTTTCAACAAATGTGTAATAAGAAACATATTTTTGATAAATTCATTACTGAAAACAAAGGCCAGAGTTATTTTCCAGTTAACATGTTAAGTTTCTGAAGTAGGTGTTCGGGATCAAACTCGACAAGTTATGCAGTATTTCAGCATCAATGACGAGGATAGATTACATATAGCAGGAATGTCCTTCCATTAGGCTCATGGAGATAGGTACGATCCCCCACCCTCCTCCCAGATGAAACTCTTGAGGGTGTAAATTTAAAATTGAGATGTAAAAATATGGATATGTAGAAATCCTACCTTTACCCTACATAACTCTAAATATACTACATATCTATGGTTCTAGTGAGAAATATCAAGTCAATACGCTTAGAAACAAAAAGAAATATTTTTTTAATTGCATAAAATTATAACATTTGATAGGCAAATAAGAAATATATCATTGGTTCAGAGAGTAACATATGCAGAATTTACAATAAGCTACTATACATAGAATGTTATGTTGTTATGTTAATATTCATGTTTCATTGGGTAGTAAGTAAATAAATCTATTGAAGAGCATAAAGAGTATTTTAAGTAATATTTCTTAACAATAATGTGACACATATGTATATCTCAAGTAATTCCATAATACATACAATTTTTCCAAACAATTTTTTTTACTTTAAATACATATCAATTCAAGTTATAACAACATCTAGATTTTTTATTAATTAAATATTTTAAAATATAAGAACTCGTAGAGACTTAAAGTTCTTATATTTTAAAAATATTTAATTTAACAAATGTACACAACTCATGAAATAATATAAAAAACATACAAAAAAAAAAAAAAAAAATTCTTAACAGACATAAAAAAAAAATACAATTTTGACATAAAACTTTTAAAGGAAATTTTATAAAAATAAAATATGTCCAAGCAAACACAGATATTACAATGAAAAACCAAATATTATTCAGAAAAAATTTGTAAAAAAGAAATGGCTGAAACCAACAAGCTCTTTTTTGAAAAACACACATCATTTGCATTTGTATAGTGTATATGTATGTTATAAAAATATAGCTACATTTGTATTCATAGAAAACTGTATATAAAGCAGTTCTTCTTCATAGAAGAATATCAGTTTTCACTCAATGACCAATATGGGCATTCAAACATATTCAAATTCAAGTTTTCGAAGAATTTACTACAAATGGCTAATTCTGTTTCAATACAACCTGAATCAACATTCAATAGCAATACGTAAC
>BPLR01014176.1:0-31348 GCA_021605095.1 Caerostris extrusa
GGCTATTTCACGTTGACTTCGAAAAAGTAGGTGGTGGTCACATTAATGTGACTGACCGTGTATATCTTTCTAAAGTAAAGAAACACCATGGAGAAAATATCAAAAGAACTGACAAACAAATAATTAAGTCATAAAGAAACAACCTCTATTAAGAAATAAAAACATACATTTCAAATCTTCATCAAGAAACAGAACATGAGCTATTTTCTCCTTTTACCTGCATAAAATTAACTAGTTGCAAATGAAGTAGAATGTCATCTTAACTAGTACTAGCAGCTTTGAATGGCAATGCAAATATCCAGACCGGTCACTTCAAACCCATGAATAGCAATGTATGTTCGTGTCATTGCATTCAATGGATTTTATGAAATAAAAAGTCAACAATTCAATTATGACATATCAAATTAATTTAGAGGCCACAAACTTTTAGGAAGTAAGACAAGTCTGTCATATGTTTTTAAAAACAAATAAAATATTCCCACCTTCATCAGAAAGCAAACGGGGACAATTTTTTTTTTGATTTCGTGATTGAATAATATGTTAATCAGAATATTTAATGTATTTATTATAATGTATTTAACGAATAATCTAATTAAAGAATTTATTTCATCATAAATTCGTCAATTAGCGGATTATGAGAAAAATGTTCTAAATATTATGCAAATCAATTATATATTCTTTCTATTATATTGCAAGTTTTAAAAATATATAGATTTCCTAAAAAAAAGAAAAAGAAAAATTTAATTTAAATTAAAGCACTGTAATAAAAACATAATTTAAATTAAATACTTTTAATGTTTGTTATGTATATTTTTTTTTAGCAAAAATGGTATTAAAAAGTCTTTTTAAAACCGACAAAATTTATAATTTTATAAATATAAGCTTTATAAATATAGCTTTTATATAAAAGATATAAAAAGTTTCTATAATTATTAAATATAAAATTGTAATAATCCATAAAGTTGTAATTTTAAAATATAAAGTTTATAAAAAATAATTTTTTTTATTAATTTAAATTTAAAGCTTATTAGTTGTAATTTTTAAATATAAAGTTTACAATATATTTCTAATATAAAATATAATATAAACTTTAAAATTATAAAGCTATGTTTATATTTTATAAGAAAAGCTATAAATTTTAAGCTTTAAACTTTTATATTTTAATAATAAACAGAGTTATATATTTTAATTATATTTTTTTTCTCATTCTTCACTTTTTATCTAAAATTTAAGGGAAAAAATGATGTTTAAGACAGATTTTTTTCAAACTATTTTTATTTTATTTAAAGTGAAAAGAGAAATTTTTCCGGATACAATTTCATTCATAAAAAATTTTTAGGAGAAAAAAATTGTGTAGAAAATAAATAAATATTTAGCAATTCAATATTTTAATACTATGACTCCAACTTCTCTCAATTTCAGTAATTAATCTCTTTATTTAACAAATTTTTTTTCTTATTTTTTAATTTATCGTTAACCGATAATAATATATTTACAATTTATATGAAACTATTATTATTGTATAACTACCTAACAACATCAAATATATTAAACATATTAACTATTAATTATTATATTATATTAAGATATCAAATATATTATTCTATTTCATATTCTATTTTTATTAACTTGTTTAAGCAGAAAAATAAAGCATCTGCCATTTTTTTCGAAAACCGTTTTGTTTAGATTTTTTTTTACAATATAAATAACACTACAATTGCTTGCGGGTAAACAAACACAGAAAAATTAAGCGGTGCAAATTAAAATAAATTATCTAGAAATATTGATAAATTTATCACAATAGATGCAATATAACTATACATTTTTTTGTGAATAATAGTAATTATTTTTCAATTTTAAAGGGATTCATTAATTAATGAGAAAAAAATAAAAGTAAAAAATACGTAAAAATCCCATTAATTTTCATTAATAGAATTTTATCTATTTTTATATATGCAATTTTAAATTAAACGAAATATTTACTAATTAAATTTAATTCAGATGTTTATTAATCAATTAATTCAATCAATTTCAATTAAGACATTGAAACGTAAAAAAAATTCAACTAAAATTTTATGATTAGAAAACGATAAAATAAAATTTTAAATGAAAACGTTAAATTAAAACAAGAAGATTAATTAAAATCAATAAAAATATTACCTTATTTAAATAAACATATTAAATTCGAAAAAGAAAATGAATAATAATTGTCACAGACATCAGCGAATACGCCATAACAAAAAAATTTATTATTCATTTTGTGATACCATTAAAATTTTCAGTTATAAATTTATTTCTAAAAATATGTTTTCTTTTAAAATTTAAATAAACTTTGAAGCTTTTGGCAATCATTTTTTTTTTTCAATTATCGTTTGATAGAATAAAATTTGATTTCCATACGCCATTCTTAGAAGTTAAAGAATTTTTTTTGTCTTTTTAAAAGGAAATTGTTAATTTATACTTAAAATTAATTTAAATTGATTGAAATTATAATATTAAGCAGCCTTAGTACAAATAGAAAACTTCAAGCTATGATATTTTAATGAAAGGTCTATTGCATAGCCAAGAGGAATTCAGTAATTTAAAAAAGTTGTGTACAATAAAAAAAAATTTTGAATGTTCTATAATGCAAGGAAATATATATTTTTAATTATATGATACTAGATTTATGTAAAATACGTTTTAATTTTTTTCTGAGTTATTATAGCATTAACATTAAAGAAATACTTTAAAGGAAAAAAAAATATCCATGTTTTGTAAAAATGTTATCGATAAATTCTTTTAAATTCTAAAATTAATGCCTAACATTGAAATTAAATCTTATTATTTTATAAAATAATAATTTCAGCAATTGTTTGATTGTAATTTATTTTGAATTATTCAAATATTATGCACGAAATTGAAGCTTGATAAATTGAAATCGAAGCAATATTATGCTTGAAAATTCATTATTAAAAAGAATTGTCTGAAATTTAAGGAATAGAAATTAAAAATTACAAAAGTTGTAAAAAATACAAAATGGAATTTATGCATTATAAAAATTGTACTTATTATATGGTTTCATTTAAAGATTACTATAATATTTCAAAAATACATTAAATTTGTACATTATAATGAAAAATAATTCATTTTTAATATTTTAAAAAAATATTTATTTTTAAATAAAAAAATGGCTTGTTCTAAATTTGATATTAATTATTTGATGCCATGGATACTTTTAATACCTTAAATTAAAAAAAAATACTTAAATAAAATGTAATTTTATTTATTTTACATTTATTAGTGTCAAGTTTATTATAATTTTTAAATTTTGAGGGCAAACATAGATTAAATTTTCAATGGAAATAACATCATTAAAAAATACCGGTTTTAAAAACTAAAAAATAGTTGCAATGGTTTTAAAAATGCACACTCGTTAATTAAATATAAATGATTGAAAAGGACATTCCATTTTTTTTTTATAATAGGATTGATTTAATTGATTTACCAAATATCTTTTTAATCTGAAGTCAATTTTGCTTTTTGAATATTATAAATGTTATCAAATATAGAATTGTTCTATTGGAAAAATAAACATTCTAAACCTATTAAAAGCAAAATGTATTCCACTTCCTACAAAAATTGAATTCAATTAAAGGACAAAATAAACTTCATTGATTTCGTATCTTTAATCTGATGTCATATTTATTTTTGAATATTTTAAATGTTATCAAATATAGAATTGTTCTAAAAAATAAACATTCTAAAATTATTAAAAGCAAAATGTATTCCCCTTCCTACAAAAATTGATTGTCATGTATTGTAAAGGACATTCCATATAGTATGATTGACTTAATTGATTTCCCATGTATCTTTAATCTGATGTCATATTTATTTTTGAATATTATAAATGTTATCAAATATAGAATTGTTCTATTGGAAAATAAACATTCTAAAATTATTAAAAGCAAAATGTATTCCACTTCCTACAAAATATTGAATGTCATGTATTGTAAAGAACATTCCATATAGTATGACTGACTTCATTGATTTGCCATATATCTTTAATCTGAAGGCTTATTTACTTTTTTGAATATTATAAATGCTATCAAATATAAAACTGTTCCATTGGAAAATGAACATTCTAAAACTATTAAAGCAAAATGTATTCTACTTCCCACCATATGTCATGAATTATATTATTCTAAATATATATAATAAAAGAAGCTACCAATAGCTACATCGAAGCTACAATAACATTTATATCATAACGATAAAAATTAAATCCAATTTATTTCTAACTAACTAATTCCATCTTGTATTTGATAGCATTTAGAAAAGCATTATTATACATGGAAATTGTTATTAATAATATTTTATAACCATATATATATATATATATATAAATATATATAAAGTTTGATTTTTTTTTCAAGTAAAGCATCATGGCTAAAATATGTTCTACCATCTTTCTACCTATTCTTTTTTACTTTAATTATATACGTATAATACTTATAATTACTATTAATTATAATATTTTGCATATCATTTAAAAGTAGTGATATATTTAAATAAGAATATTCCATTTGATATCTGGAAACAGTATTTAATTTATTTTCTTTTTATCGTTTGCAAAAGAATAAAGAATTTTTTCGTTGGAGATTTGCCAAAATGGCGAATGCATTTGAGTATTTGAATAAAGAACATTATCAGATTTGGTTCCATGAGTGAAATTTTTTCATCAAAAACGTTTAAACTTTATTTTAAAAATCATTGAGGACCCTAGTTAAATAAAAACAAATTCTTAAGCTGCATAACAGAAAAGAATACGCCCAATTTGGTTGGTTGGTTTGTCGCTCGACGGTCATTTTCTGCATACTTGAGGATAATTATACCGGGATCTACAACAAACAACTAACAAACCGATTCCGGAATGCAGTTGATGGAAGTTAACGCAAATGCAAGTTAATTCTGAATGCAGTGGTTTTCGAACCACTCACAAACATCCATGCCACCGACAGGATCCGAACCTGAAGTTTGTGATACCAAAGGGCAAAAGCGCTAACCAATTGGCCAACAGGCAGCAAGGAACCTCCAAAATTGACCAAACTCTGATAGGCTGGTAAACGCTGTATAATGTATCATTTGTATTTATTGACAAAAGTGTCAACAATATACACATATATGGATATACATATAAGTGATAGTTTGAAGTAATTCGTATAACAAAATTGATAACTCATAGAATTGCTACCACGATAAAGCACTTACTTAATGTTTTCGAACGAATTACTGGCAGTTACTGAAATTACTGAACGAATTACTACTACGAATTACTGGCTGAAAATTCGACCCGTACGATTAATCAAATCCCGTTTTAGTGTAGTATGAAACAGATTAACCCTCTCTTTTTAACATTTTTAAGTTACTCTTTAAGGTCCTGATGACTGATGTGCCTGGCGCTAGGTGCCACAGGTTTCTGGTTCGTGAGGATGTCTGTAGTGGTTCGAATCCACTATAAACAGTAGGTGCGGGTCTAATATGTTTTGATTATATAGCGTTGGAACAATCCTACCGTAAAAAGAGAGCATCTCGAAATCTGCCAGTGGACAAACGGGCTTGATCCACCATGGGACTGTTGCACCAATGGTAGAAGTTACTCTTTTAATCTCTATTTTTAGTCGACTGATAGAATAAAATCGAATTCGTTACAAGTTCCAGAAATAGTTTATGAAAATAGAGCTAAAAACAGTTTTGAATCTTTGCTGTTTGAGGAATATAAAAAGGAATTTGAATTAAATATCATGACAGTTTACCATTAAATTGAATTCTTGCTTTTTATAGAATCATTCCAGTAACTTCTGGATCACAGTAGTTTACGTTATATACAAAAATATTCTTTTCAGAAATTAAATTATAAAAAGAGTAAATAATATTAGACACCAAACTTGATTTGATCAATTTTATCGATTCTTTCTTAATTTTGTAAAGTTATTTTTATGCGATCCATAATAAATATTGTTTTTAGAATTTTATTTCTTCACTATTCCCTATTTATATAGACAATTTTTCCTAACTGTTAGGTCTACACTTATTTGTTCATGAGTTAATATTTTGTCTATTCCTTCAACAAAACGTATCGCGTTTCCAGTTTTTATAAGCAAATTTTATCAAAATCGAATAAACTATTATTAAACAAATATTTAATTTACGGCACATGTGACAAAAGAACGTTAGCAAAGGTGCTAATAAAAATGTTTATAGATTATGTTATGTTATAGAGATAGTTTTTTATTATTATTATTTATAGAGCCAGATTTTTACAGGAATGACATGATTTTTCTTGTAAAGTTGCGTTAAAAATATAAACTTTACATTGAAAATAATTTTAGAGTTATTTTTTATTATTATTATTGAAATAGAAAAGAAGCGTACAATAAAAAAAAAATTTGTTTTATTTTTAAATGATATTGTTTTTTTTTTTTTCAAGGTATTTCTGCATTTAACAAAGTAATGCGGCCAGCACATGCATTTATTGCACATGTATTTATTACACTACTTTACAATGTGTAAACTTGCATTCCTTTTTTAAACATTCCCTTTTAGTAAGTTATGGCTTTGTTAAGTACAAAGTAAAAAATAAATTAATAAGAATAAAAATAAGGTATTTTTACATTTAAAAACTGTAGAAAATGCGAAAAAGGTAATACAAAGTTTTTAATAGTGAAATTATTAAAACTAACATTTGAATTAAGAAACTATTCCCAAATTTTATTCAAACACCCAGATTGCAAACTTTTCTAAAATTCAAATTTATTAGTAAAATCTCTATTTATTTTATTAATTTCAAGAAGAAAAAATGTTTCAAATTAAAAAAAAAAAATACAACGTCACAAGCTTTATATATATATATCGAACCCCGGTCTCGGGTTCGAGTCCCGGCTATGACATAGATTTTTGTAGTGGTTCTGAATCCACTGTAATTCGTAGGTCCCGGTCTAACAGGATCGTAGAGCATTGTGGAGGTAGTGTTATTCCGCGTCAGTCGCTTACCTTTAAGCTACACGCACCTCTTGGGTAGTGCTAAGTGAGTAACGTCGTTGCAGCGCTTGTCTTAAGGCATCCAAGATAATTGTCTAAGTGTTTGCCAGCTGCATTGGAACAAAAAAAATTAATTATATATTTTCTCCTATAGTGTAATTTTAAATATATTTAATGGAAAAGAATACAAATATGACAGAAAAAATATGAATTTACGTATTTTAACACAAAATTTTCGACCAAACGGATTATTTTTCATAGCAAAAATTAAGTACGGTATTAAAGAAAAAAACATCATCTTTAAATTTTCTTAAATCTGAAGATCGAATGAAAATCAGTCGTCACGATTCGAGAGTTAATTTATCTTCTTTTCTTTTACACGTGATTAACAACAAAAGAAAAAAGAAAAAAGAACAGGAAGCCCTCCAAAGTAGCGCACTCTACCGCATCCCCCAGGGTGACTCACACTGGAAGAAAACTTTCCCGGGAGTCACATGACCACGACTAATTCGAGGCATGCGTGCAGGTAGACCACCAGCAGGACACGCCCACCCGCGTTGCTAGGCAACCGAACGACTGATGTCTGCATTACGGCCGCCGAAGATATAGTGTTATAATTTAAAAGCTGCAGTGCCTAACGGACAGAAAACAAGAAGTTAGGGAACGAAAAGCTTGATGAATTTTTTTAGTTTGCTTATAGGGGCAGGAAAAAAAAAAAAAAAAAAAAAAAAAAAAATTATTATTAAATTTTTATTTTTTTATTTTCGTTATATTCTTAAATGTAATCTTTAAAAAATAAAAAATGCACTATAGATAATTTATTCTTCGTTTAAAAAGTTAACAGATTTACGCAGAATCTCGTCTTTTTCGCAGATTTTTGATATGTTCCAAATATAGTGGTTAAATGGTCTACAACATTCGCTTTGGAATAAGTTCCATTTAATATATGCCACTGAAATAATTTTCTTTGGTATACGACCTTTACTTGGAATACGACATGACTCACGTGCGTCAAACACTTTCGCAGACAATTACCACCTCAATAAAGTCATCTGGAATGAGCAATATGAAAATCCTGAATCTGATGTAAAGACAAATATGCGTGAAAAATATCCTTAATCCTAAGTATGTATAAAAAGTATCCTGAAAATATGGCAAAACAATATTCTTTTTGACATATTTTTTTGTTAACGTCAAATCTGGTTATTCTCAATCAAGACCGAAAGGAGAAAATTAAAATTTGTAAAACTTAATTCATGCATTTATTTCAACTAACTTCTTCTGCATTTATATATTTTAGTGCGAAGCAACGTTTAAATTATTTTATACAATCCCTTTTAATATATGAATAATAATTAGGAAATTTTTTTCATGAAAACAGATTAATCATTTATCCTTTATTTTTTTCTTATGAGAACAATTCTTTTGGTATATGTTTTGTTTGGCTTAAGTCCAAAATTTGGAACGGATTAAGAACATATAACTGTCGCCTAGAGCAGTCGGCGTGGCCTGCTTTAGACTTGTCACTGGCCCTGACTACTTACGGAGTCTCCTGTATAGAATAGGACTGGCTGTTACAGTTATCTGCCCTCTTTGCGACTATGGCTAGCACTTCATATGCCCTACTGTTCTTAACTGCTTCCTTTTTTGTTGTTACTGAATGCGTTTAGTGATTGTTTTTGTCGTTTTTTACTGTATTGGGCTACCGTCGACTAATGAGATAAAAACAAGCAATAAAAAAAAAATTTTTTTAAAGTCAATTCCTACTTTTTTTTTTTCACTATATTGCAGAAAAACTTTTATAAATATTCCTTCGTTTTTTAAGTCAGAAAATTCTCTCTCTCACATACACACAAATAGTTCTCTCTCACACACACTTTCCATCTCTCTCACTAATTTATTCACATGTTTCTTCTTCCAATGTTGTTCCCTCCTTGACTCAGACTAGGGAACCCAAAATGAAAAAAGAATCTGAAAAAGAAGTGCTTTTCCAACGATTACACGCTTCACCACTGACGGTATTTATTAATAAATATATATCCTGCTAAATATCTTATATAAGAGAAATTTTTTCTTCTATATAAAAACTAAAAATAAATTAATTAAATTTAATTAATGAATTATCACTACAAGTTTCAAAAAAATGTATTTGAACTTGAGTGGAGGAATAAAAAGTATTTTATTAATAATTGAAAATTTGAACAAGATATTTAAATATATATACAGGAGAGTATGAACTAATAGTAGAAAAAAAAAGGACATATACCGAGGTATCTTTTTATATAAAAAACATCAAGTTTTATTGAATTATGTAAAATTATGAATCATGATAAATTTTTTGGTACATTTTAATTTTCGTGTTTAACTTAAGATGGTAATATAAAATACAAAGAATTAACCCAGGATTGTAATATTAATGCATAAGTATCACACATTTTTTAAAATTTGAGACTTTGTATTCCACTTTTAATATTACATGAACATAAGGGATTTTGCGTAGTATTCGTGAAATAGATTAAACGACTTCCAAAAGATTTTTCAGAAGTAGCCTCTCCATATTTGCTCATGTAAAGAAAAAGCAGCCTGATTGGCTAATTGGCTAGCGCTCTGTTATTAGTATTGGTTCGAATACTGGCTGTGGCATGGCTGTTTGTGAGTAGTTCGTGATCCACGTTTAAGTGTAGGTCCAGGTCTAGCTAGCCTAACGTGTGCAAAAATGACCGTATAGCTACAAACCAAACTCATGTAAAAAAATGAAAACGAAAAATGGTTATCCAAACAGCTTGATGCGAATACGTACTGTATCCCAATCACCATCGAATTCCTCGTTTGTGAAAAATATTTTTTTAATACTAAGATATATAAATTATTAAGGCATTTCTAAAAAATCACAGGAGGAACTAAGGGATGTATAATTAAATAAACTATGTTTTTTCAAATTATTGAAAGTAACTTCTGTTTAATCCATGCATATTCCGAGATTACGATATTACTGCAATTATTGATTTTTTAAAAAGGACAATTGATATTCGAAGAAAACGTTGACGATTTGAAGAAAAAAAATGGATTCCAAACATTAAAAAATAAATAGTATCCATGATATTCTTGTGTTAAAAAACATGAGTTTTTTTCAAATTTATTTAATTTAAATCCTGAAATTTATCTTTTTACATTTATTTAATTTAACGAATGCATTATTTAACATTATTTATTAAATAATAAATAACAATTTAAAATTACATTTATTATTTAATTACATTTTTTAATTTAAATTAAGGCTTCATTAATAAAAGTTTTTTTTATTTTATTCAGAATAAAATTTATTTTAAAATCACATTTGGCAACACTTAATGAACATGATGTCATGACTAAAAAAAAAATGCGCATGCGCAGTTATTACTGTCCTGATCCAACCATGCCAACAAAATCCATTAGTTTCCAACGTCCAATATGAAACATAATTAGGCTTAATGAAGGGTGTTTAGAGAACTGAAAGACAGAGTGAAATCAATCGTTTGCGGAACCAGATTGTCAATACTTTCAGCTTCCAACAGTTTTATTATGGGAAGAAAAGGGTCGACCGATAGGGTGGCGCTGTATTCATAAATCAAACGATAATTTAACAAAAGTGGATTGTGTCCCCATTATGTTGTTTATCGATCTTGTGTTTGCTTTCTGTCGCCTGAGCAACTAGAATGTCAATTAGATGACAGGAAAGTGCTCGAGCAACTTTGAATTAAGATTTCAAACGGACGTTTTAGTGACACGAACCGATGTTTTCAGTTTTTTTATCAGATTTACGATATCGAATTACAATACCGGTTAGAGTAAACTATCGCTACTTTAATGAAGAATGATTTGAATTTGAATACAGCTTTTGAATTTAGAAAGCTTTAGGCTTTATTTTTTTTAATTCCTAGAACACTCAGTACTCAGTTTTTCAGTCAGTTGTAATGGCGCCATAAATGCACGATTCATAGACCAACCATTAATTTCTTAATAATGGGTAAAACCACTTCAATATTTTTCCTTATCCTACTTAGTAGACAGAAGACATTTAAATCAAGTCTAAGAACCCTTGTGGTCTCTTGGAAGGAGGGGGCAGCTTCTTCTGTTGTGATGGAGCACCCATAGGTAGAAATCTGAAGTCGTGACAGAAAGAGGGCGGTGTCTTCTGGGAGTGACTTTTAGGGGGAACTACTTCATTTACCTATCATATGGGACAAAACCCCACTAGGTAGTCCAACTCACGAAACAAGATGCTGAACATCACAAACGTCATCGAATCTCCCCGTTTTTTGAAGCAATGTTCACAATAAAAGTCATCAGCGGATTGAACCTCAGCCCTAATGCTCACCAGCAGCCCGCGTTGAACCACGTTGCCTCTGCCAATGAACCACGAGTCGGGAACTTCATTGTCCCCTAATTGTACCGAATTTAACTTAAATTCTTTTTATCTTTAATTAAATTTTTTTTTTTTTTTTTTAAATTTTGTATCTTATTTTTAGTATTTTTAATTTTTAGAGCACCAAATACTTAATTTTTAGAAGCATTATCTTTTATCCAATACTAACATTTAAGCAGTCAATTAAAATTGCACATTTATGTATGAATTAAGATGAGGAGGTTAAGGGGTCTATCCCCACTGGTACTCCGTAGTCGGTACTCCAGTTGCCGGAGTCGGGCACTTCACTTTGTTAACATTTTTATTTCGAATGCCAACCTATTTGATATCTGTACATAGATGTGAATATTGCATTAAAGGAAAGATAATGAATATATATACGAAATTGTATGCCACAACTTCAACCGATTGTTCTATTGAACAGTCACTGGAACTCATGTTGTTAATGAAATTGAACCTGTATCTTTTAGCATATTACCTGTTAACTTCAAATTCTTATAATATAGCTGTTCAAAATTAATATATATGTATAAAATTTTATATATGTTCAAAAATTTCCTTTGAATTGGCTGTACGATGTTACAACACTCAAAACTATCTCCACACAAAATATCACGGAAAGCCATGAGAATTATCACACTTTAGAAAATAAATGTTCAAACCGTTATTTTTCAACCTTATTTATAAAAGAGCTAGATCCAAATTTATTTAACTTGATAGCTTTCTGAAAATTATAATCACTTTCCATCTTATTATCGCGATTTCAATCTGAAAGTTATTAATTTATTTTTGGTATTGAAGTGATAATTTAATCTTTGTTTAAGAAATAAGAATATAAGAATAAAAAAAAAATTATTTATTTCAGTAATGAACCATACAATGAAATATAGTAATATTTACTAAATATAGAGGTAGGATAAGTTATTTTCATAGTTGAGATATATAGTTCTATAGATAGTTCTTCAAAAATGTTACATTTTTTCCAGTAAGAATAAGTTTAATTAAAAGACCCCAATACACATTTATGGGTATTTTAATTAACATTGTGGTATCTAGAAAAAACCACAAAGAAACTTTACCTGATAATTGACAAGATATTACTTAATAAATAAATATTTAAAAAAAATCAATGCTATGTTCTGTTGTTGTACTAATCCTCAGTGCAGGACTATCATTCCGTGAGTAGTAATAATCTTCTCATGGTTGAATGTAAATGGGGCAGCTTCAGTTGTGATGTAACACTCGTAGGTAGAAGTCTGACTTCTGCTCCGTGTCGCTGAAGAAGCAGGGCAGGTTTTCCTAAGAGGACTTTACGTCATTTGTGTATCGTGTGGGAGAAAACCCGGAATATGCCCAACAGGTAGTACGACTCTTGAAGCAAGATGCTGTACATCATAAACGCTATCAACCCTCCTCGTTTTGAAACAGTGTCTACAACGAAGCCGCCAGCTGACTGAACCTCGCACGTTGCCACCGAGCCAGGAGTCGGATTATGGTACGTTCTTAAATCGACAATTAAAGGTTAGAATCATGCGTCATTAGGATATGCGCTTGAACATTGAAGCGTCATTAGGTTGAAATTGTTCCGGAATTCTTTTATAACGGAACACATTTTTTACAGTGGAATTACAATTAATTGTTTTAAAATTGTATGAAGTTTTTTTTGTCAAGTAATAAATAAAAAATTGTCTTTGGATTAGCATTATTAGTTTTAGGATAACAATTAACCAACTACCCTTGGTGGGGCAAGGCTGTCCGCCTACTGGCAGATTTCGAGACAGGAGATAGGTTAGATAGATATTTTTTACGGGTTACGGTTGTCAGCCCAACGCTCTACAGTCTTAATAGACCGGGACCTATAGTTAAAAGTGGATTCGAACCACTGCAAACATCAATGGCACCGCCGGGACTGAAACCCGAAACCTGTGTCACCGAGCACCAGAGCTGATTTGTGTACTGCAGTTTTATTCAATTTTTAGTAAGTACATATAATGGATTTACGCATAATTTTTAAAATATGATTTATTACATTTCTATAATAAAAGATACACTTCACATAATTTTGTTTTCATTTGTTTTTGTCCATTCATAATAGAGATAGCTGGAATTTTTTAATTTGAAAGATGGCCAATCATCCTAAATGTTGAAAAACCATTACCCTAATCAACCAAGTGTAACTGAATAGCAATCGCAATTATTCACCGAGCGGTATTTCGGATAACATGACAACTTTATAAGCAGGAAGAATGCTAGAGACAAACATTTTGATAATTAACAACAAGTTTCGAGATAATAGCGGCAGGAAATAATGAAAATAACAGAAATAATAAAATAATTAATATAATTATTATTATTACTATTGTATGCAGTGAATATGTTATTGTATATAGTGAATATGCTATTGTATGTAGTGAAATTGCATGAATGAAAATGAGTTAAAATCTTCCCAAAAACCACATCAATTGTTAATAGCTTTTTCCAATAGGCCTGAATGGTCGAATGGATAGCGCTCTGGCGCTCGGTACTACAGGTTTCGGGTGCCATGGATGTTTGTAGTGGTTCGGAATCCACTTTAAGCCGTAGGTCCCGGTCTCATATAACTGTAAGAACGTCACGGAGCAAAAGTCAGACATCTCATCTAGTAGATCACTCATGGGATGTCCGTCCCGCACTGCAGGACACTGATGATTAGTCAACAACAACAAGCTTCTCTAATGAGGCATTTTGAAAACCGTCGCTTATCCTTGCGTTAATTAATTATCATGACGGTATAATACGTCTTTTCAAGAATAAATAAATAAGAATGAAGAATAAGGAATTTCAAGATTGAGTAAATAAGACTTTTCGTCTTGTTATTCTGTCAGTGATTGAAAAAACAATCTGAAGTAGCTTTTATAAACACTAATCAACGAATTTTAGAATAAACACTAATTAAGGAATTGTAAAATAAACACTATCTCTCCTCTTTACTAATAGAAAATAATAACCTAAAACACGATCGGGTTCTGAAAATATGAAGCCCCCTAATTTGGCAAGTTTTTTTTTTTTTTTTTTTTGAGAACAAATAATAAAGAAGTTTTAGATGGAATTGGTTTCCATTTTTAGAAAAATAGAAATCCTGATTATCAATGAAATAATTTAAATTATTATACAATATCCATTTTCGTATATTTAAACAGAACAAACATAGTTTTAAACATTGTTAGAAAATATATGTTACACTCGAATTTGAATCCTGATAAATATATGTTACAAATCTTTGATGTCTATCCATTAATGATTTGTAACATATATCTTATAACAATGTTTAACTGTTTAGATATACTAAAAATGTTATTGTAAAATATTTAATTGGCAATCAGGATTTCAGGATATATTTATATATATATATATATATATATATATATATTTAATTTACCTTCCATTTAACACAATCGCAAGTACTTATGTGTTATTTGGCAAAAAAATATCTTGAAATTTTAAAGCAGTTAATTATTATACCACTCTGGTGTCTCAATGTAAAAAATTTCGGAACAATTTCAAGCACATCGTGGGATTAGCGACAGCATTTTATTGAGAACTTAATTAAAATCAGGCGATTGTCTGAAGAAGGTAGCCTCTTAGTCATATTATTACTTATTACGCATAATAGATTTTATTTAATGAGAAATAAATGCTAAAGTTATTAATATTGATACGTATGGTTTGGTTCGATTTGTCGCTCTACGGTCCTTTTGTGCACACTTTGGGCTAATTAGACCGACATCTACAGTTTAACGGGATTCCATTGATATGTTAGGTCGAAAGCAGCCAGGTGAATGTTTCCCGAACTAGGGGAGGCACGTTCGAATCTGATAAACGCCATACTGAAAGCTATAGTGGCACTATAAGTGCATAAGCAGGAAGTTCCTTCGATTGCGTTTAAAGCCTCGTTCTAACTAGAACGAGTCCTATTAGCGAACCGATTAAAAATCATTTTGTCAGAACCCTACTACACCAAGCACATCACTGTTGATTGAGCTGAATTGCCGCTATACAGTTTGGGAATGATGTGGATGAGAAGTCTAACTTGGATCAGTGAGGCTCTATGTCTTATGAGCCAGGGACCTACGGCTTAAAGTGGATTCCAAACCATTACAAACATCCATGGCACCGCCGAGTCTCAAACTCAAAACCTGTGGCACCGAGCGCCAGACACTCGGCCATTCAGGCCTCTGACAGAACCCTACCACTCGCTACAGCAAGAGTCTGTTTTTTCTGCCTATCAAAGGGACCATTTACGACCAGCTGTTACTCACAGCCAGAGATAACGGGGTTGTTTTTCGCTGTCAAACTGAGACGTTCGGAACGTCAGTCGCTTGTCCCTTATTCGCTCTCGTCTGGGCGCTGCGAAAGGCTGGAAAGGAATTAGGGCTGGAAAGGAATTAGGGCACGAATCACCTGCCATCTAGTAATTTTCGTTCAAAATAACGTGAATACAAATCTTCGTTTTGCAATTTGGGTAAAGCTGAATCTCTGCAGATTTGCCATTCTAGTGGCGAAGGTCAAAATGTTCGACATTTGAAATCAATATTTTTATATTATATTGATTTAACACATTTTTATATTATATTGATTTAACACATTTTTATATTGATTTAATTCTAAATTCTCATAATTTTAATCAAGTAAAGAAACTAATTATGAGATACAAAACATTTCAATATATTTCAATAATTAGTATTACAGGTTATTTGGACTAATGTCAGGACATACGCCATGCACGACTCAAAATGACAGATTGGATCATTAACAATACGTTAAATATCATCAACAATTATAATTTTACAGCCTTTATTTAAAAAGCGCATTTGTTATTAATTGTAATTCATTTTTTTATCTAATTATTTCTAAAACTAAATGTGAAGTATTATAAAATGCACTATAATAATGTTTTTAATTCATAGGACCACTGCATATGCTAATTTCAATCGAAAAGAATGATTTTAGTAATTTAAAAAAAATTAATCAAATTATATATCTTTCAATACATTCATCTTATATGCCATTTAATATTTTTTATTCTTGAGAAAAATACAATTTTTTATGTTATTTAATTTTTATTATATTTATCAATTTTTAAGTTTATAATTATTAATTTATATAATTATGTGTTATAACAATGCATTTGCCTATATACTTAATAAATACAAAGCACTGATGAATGCTATAAATAAGGAATGACAATTGCAACATTTGTAAGGAGGCTTGGCGACTTAACTAAAAATACTTATAAACTCTTTACGGAGTATATGCTTGCAAATTTAAAACTTTTTAAAAATTACTCTAGCATGCTCAACTTAACTAACTAGGATATAACTAAATTTATATGTACTATATATTTATTTGCATATGTATTATGTTAATACTTTTGTTAATATTTCATTAATACAAAGCACTGATGAATAAGGAATGACAATAGGAACATTTGTGGGTAAGTTGGCGACTTAAAAAATACTTATAAGATTCTTTGCAGAATACGCGTTTTTATATTTCAAAGCTTTTAAAAATTCCTCCTAGCATGTTCGACTTAACATAAACAATAGTTTTATAAGTTAAATATTTTTAAAACACTTCGCAAGAGTAAGTGTAAATTTCAAAGTTTTTTAAAAATTTCTCTAGCTTATTCGACTTAACTATGATATATCTAAATTTATATGTACATTAATTTGCATACTTATATTATAATAATGCAGTTATTAATACTAAATAAATACAAAACATTGATGAATGCTATAAATAAGGAATGATAATAGCAACATTTGTAGGAAGGCTAGCGACTTAACTAAAAAAATAGCTACTTACGTATTAACGATACCTTGGCGACAGTTGCGCCAATAAAGAGCACACGCGCCAACCGCAGCTACAGATATGGCGGTTTTTAAGTGGCGCCAATCTACACTTAAAATTTTTGTTCCAAATAATAAAATATATAAAACACTTCATTTAAAATCAAAACGCTTTCAAAAAATTTTTGTTCCAAATAATCAAGTTGCTTTTCACAAAATTTAATCGACGTCAACTCCTCGCACCAGCAGTATATGAATCTCAAAGCTGTACAAAATGGAATTTTGCTTCCCTCAAACCAGTTGTCTTTTCTATGTCGCACACGATAAGCACACTGACTGAAATTGCATTTCCAAAACTTACGTTCACCAAAATAAAGTTTCATGTCATGGGAATTGGGACATTTTCGTTGTCTTGGTAAAAAATTTCGCTCCTGAAAAATAAAATTGCATCTTGTTCTGTTTCTGGCAAATCCCAAATACGCATTTTCGTAGCACTACAAAATGGCGTCAAAACTCAGCAAGTCTGCAGCTGTTAGATTGGCGTCACTTAAAAACCGCCAAATCCGTAGCTATTAGATTGGCAACACTTAAAAACCGCCAAGTCTGTCGCCAAGGCATCGTTAATACGTAAGTACCAAAAAATATTTATGAAAATCTTTGCTGAGTAGTTGTTTTCAAATTTCAAAGCTTTTAAAAATTTCTCTTAGCATGTTCAGCGGTCTGATGGTCAATTGGTTAACGTTGTGGTCTTTGGTATCCCCAGACATCAGGTTCAAATCCTGGCGGTGGCACGGATGTTTGTGAGTGGTTTGGAATCCATGTTAAACTCCGGTCTAAATAATTTAAAATGTGCACAGAATCGCGACAACTAAACCAAACCTATCATATTCGACTTTAATTTAATTTATGTATGTATTAATTTACATACTTATGCATTATAATAATGCGTTAGTCATCAATGCTTTTTAATAAATACAAAGCACTGATGAATGTTATGAAGAATAACATTGTATGCAGTCTGGCGACAAACCAAACCAAACCTATCAGATGACGTGTTTTCAAATTTCAAAGCTTTTTCGAATTTCTCCTAACATGTTCGACTTAACTATGATATAACTAAATTTATGTATATATTAATTTGCATACTTATGCATTATAATAATGCGTTAGTCAGTACTTAATAAATACAAAGAACTGATGAATGGTATAAATAAAGAATGGCGATAGCAACATTTGTAAGGCGGTTGGCGATTTCACTAAAAAAATGCTTATACAATTTTTTTGCAGAGTACAGGTTTGCAAATTTCAAAACTTCATAAAATTCCTACTATGTTCAACTTTGTAAGATGGGAAAAGGAAACACTAGAATACTGTTTAAAATTGAATTTCTTTATATTCATGAAAGATATTACTTCTCCATATTATTCTACGGAGGATAATAATTCTATTCTCCGTATAATTCTGCTGATTAATAGAGAGCTTTTGCTATTCTCCGTATAATTCAGTAGTGCAGTATAACAGAATGCGTAATAGGTACAATGTTTCCTATGAGCATGCACGCTAGGAAGAAAAAATATCGGACGATAAAAAAAGTTATCAAAGCTCTGCATAACATAACTTTTTTTTATCTATTTTCTTCCGTATTATTATTTTCCTTCTACCCTTATTCTTGATATTTGCAGCATCAATGAATAAAAGCCCATGAATAACCGGCCCATGAATGAATAATAGCCCTTAAAAGTAAAATATTTCTCCGCATCTAACAATTTATCAATCTTACGATAAAAATAAGACCATTCTTTCTGAAATTATATGTTTGGAACGATTTTCAAATCTTTTCAATTTCCCTTCCAGCAAAATGCAACCCCTTAGCAAATGAGAAGGGGGAGGGTGTCTTCTAAAATGAAAAGAATTTTCCCATACTACCTTTGGACAGTAATGTCAAGTATCAATTACGAGTTTGGGATACTTAACAAAAAGAAGAGACTTTGTGTCAAAATTCCACCTGTGTGTGTTGTAAAATGAAAGGGGGCTGGATTTTCCTATAGGCTAACTAGGCTTCAGCCTAGGGCATCAAGAACAAAAAGGGCCTACATTCAAATTGTTAGCAAAATTAAATTACACTATTCTAAAAACAGTAAATCTAAAACACTGAATCGCAAATAAAGAGAAATTATGAAATAAAATTAATCTGATTTGAATCTTCAATGTATTGAATATATTTCATTTAATTTGATAGAAAATATGATAATTTTATTGCATATTTTATTTGTGTAGCAAAGATTTTTATTATTTGAATTTTGTTTGATTTTAGTTATTGTTACAAGTACTATATAGGGTGCCGAGAATAAATGTCCAAATAAGTGTGTACTCGACTTTTTTTTTTTTTATTATTTATTAACCGTGCCACATTTTTTATAAAAAGATTAGTACCCATCAAAACATGTTTCATTTAACATATTGATATTTATCACAGTAATGATGTATTTTATTATTATCTCTCATGTAATTTACAAACTTAAAAATGGGAGGTGAAAGGGCCTCCTCATAAATGGAATAGCCTAGGGCCTCTTTTCATCTAAATCTGGCCCTGAATGAAAGAAATTCCTTTTCAAAAGCAAAATGCATTGTAAGAAGAATATAAAACATGTGTTACAATCAAAAAGATTTTGAAAATATTTCAAAAATGGTATATTATACATTCATACAGAATCGAAGCAATATATATTTGCAATAGAATTGTTTGTGAATTTGCTGCTTATATTTTTAAGGCATCTTCAAATTTTTATTAATAAGTACTGTTCATTAAATTGAAAGTATATAAATAAAGAATCTAAAATTAATTAAATGCTACTAATTTAATTTTTTATTGATATTACTAATTTAATTATTCGTAGGTTACAAAGAATGAAATTTAATTTTCCTAATTAATTTAAAATCAAAACGTTATATTCATTATGGACTATGTAGACATTGTCATAATACTTTTAACGTAGTAAAGATTCATAATCAATTGTAAAATTGTAAATTGTAATATATGTAACACACGTAGTACACGTAAACTGTAAATTGTAACAATGTAATTTATCATGCTTTACAGATGGATTTTTCAATCTGTGATTTTTCTAATTTATTACGAAATAATAACTTTTTTTCCGGTAGGGTTACTAAAATTTCTGTACTTAAAGTAAACTAAGTTTTAATTATTTTATTTAGATTTTAGCGTGTTTTCCTTTCTTGAAAAAACTCTGTCTTTTTTCTATTAATTTAGATTCAAACGTTGAATTAATATGTACTTATTAATATAATATAAATACTGCTTTTATTGTACTGTAATATTTCAAATATTGCATTGGGAATTATTTTTATAATTTTATTATTTTTTTAAGTTCTGATAATAAACATTATTTTTAATACTTATAAATCTATCAGTTGTAAATTAACACTTGTAAAATGTAAGAGGAATTCTTTTTATTCAATTTATGTCTTCAAACTTACACCATGGTATGCATATTATAATAATACATACCATGCATACGGTATGCATGGCATGTATTATTACCATTAATCAATTTAAAATCAAAACATTTTATCCACTATGGACTATGTATATCTTGTCACAACGCTTTTTTTACGTAGTAAAGTTTTATAATCAGTTCTAAAACTGTAATAATTCATGGTATGCATACCTCACGCACAAGAATAGTTGAAATGCTATATGATTTGTCATAAAAACACTTTGCCTTTTTTTCTAGTACTATAGATTCATGCGATGTATTTATTAAAATATTTAAATACTCCAATGAATAATACTGCTTTTATTGACCTGTAATATTTTAAATATTACATTGAAAATTATATTTATTTATGTTCCTGATAATAAACAATGTTTTTAACACGTATAAATTTATTTGTAAATTAACACTTATAGAATGAGAGATGAATAATTCGAAGCGAATTTATATCTTTCGAATTAAGATATATATTCGTTTGAAGATATATATTCGAATGAACCAAATTTATATCTTCAAACTTACTCCTTGGTATGCATATTATTAATAATGTATTATTACCATGGTATGCAAAACTTATGCACGAGAATAATTGCAAAGCTATACGATTCATAAAATTAAAAAATCAGTTTTATGAATCTGATTTTTGAATATTGCATCGGAAATTATATTTATAATTTTTGTTATTTATCCATGCTCCTGATAATAAACAATGTTTTTAATGCGTATAAATCTATCAATTGTAAATTAACAATTATAGAATATGCGAGGAATTTTTTTCATTCGAATTCTATATCTTCAAACTTACGCCATGGTATGCATATTATAATAATACATACAATGTATAAGGTTTGCATGGTATGTATTATTACCATGGTATGTATACCTCAAGCACAAGAATAATTGAAATGTTATAAAAACACTTTGCCTTTTTGCTAGTACTTTTATGGATTAATGTATTAATATGTACTTATTGATATAATTTAAATACTCCAATGAATGATACTGCTTTTACTATTTCAAATATTGCAATGAAAATTATATTTTTAATTTTTGTTATTTATCCATGTTCGGATAATAAACAATGTTTTTAACAAGTATAAATTTATCAATTGTAAATTAACAGTTAAGAGTTATACTTAAATTGTGAGATGAATTCTTTTTATTCGAATTTAAATCTTCAAACTTACGCCATGGTATGCATATTATAATAACAGATGGCAGTAATACATAGGCATGGCATGTTTTATTACCATGGTATGCATGATATGGTTTATTACCATGGTATGCATGATATGGTTTATTACCATGGTATGCATATGGTTTGTATGATATGTTTTTATTTCCATGGTATGCATATGGTATGCAAAGGTATGTTTTATTACTAAGGTATGCATAACTTAACGCATAATAATAATTGCAATGCTATATGATTTGTCATTAAAAAAATTCAGTTTTATGACTCTAATTTTCCAATATTGCTGTTAAAATTTAGTAAAACAGAAATAAAATTTAAATAAAATTATGAAAATACTCACCACTTGAAGGACGAGGTGAATATCTGTTGCACAATACCCACACAGGAATATTACTGTTTTTAAGCACATTGCATGCTGGTTTTTAGACTGCGATTTTTCGTTACCAATTTTTACAATCTCATCCCCTCTAGAACTCATTTGCGATTTGTCAGTCACCAACGACAGAGGATGAGAATCATCACTGAAAGTGGGTTCTTCCACTGATGAGCAGGTGTCCGAGAAAGGTAGATGAACACCTGCCGTCAGATAAACTCTGTCATCAATTTCTTCACCATCTTCACATAGATGCCAGGAGTTGTTGTGGACAGTCCTTGAGATTTCTTTGTTTTCTATAGGTTTGGGGAATTCAAGTTTTAGTATAGATTTGTCTGAGTCTTCCACGTTCCTGTTCACAAAAGTGTTGTTGTAGATGAATTTCTATTCATGGTATCTTCCTGTGGTAGATTTTGGGTCAATGTAGTAGAAGTTTCTATAAATGTTGCTGTGTCTTTTATTTGTAGATGTCTGTTCATTTTCATTAGATCCAAATACAGGGATCTTGAAATCTTCCATGTTATTTGAGTTTGACTGGTTCCTGTTTTCAAATTTAAGTTTCTTGGCGACTTTCTCTGGTAAGGATACATTTTTGGACGAAGTGCTAATTGATGTTTCTATGTTGTTTTTGGAGATATAATTGATGCTTGTTGCCTTTTCATTTCATTTTGGTTGCATATGTCGTTTTGCTCAGATTGGTTTAATATAGGGGTCTTGAATTCGTCCATTGGATCTGGACTTGGAGAGAAAAACTGCATGACTGGATGTTTTTTCTGCTGACTAATTTTGGTGATTGAAGAATCTGCATTGCTTTCCGTATAGCCATCTGATACCAAATATGATGACTTGAAACTGTTTGACAAACTGGTAATTTCCCGATTTCTAGTCCATAGCTGAGTATCAATGTAATCGTTGTTGCCAAATGGAAGAAAAGCATTGCATTTCAGATTTGTTAGCTGAGGACTTGAAGATAAAAAGCATTTTTGAACGGTTGGCCTCAATTGCTTTAATTCACTAGAGTCTTCAAATTTAAACATTGAAAGATCGCTTTTGATTATAGAAACAGTCTGCGAAGTAATTATCGTTTATATTGCATGGCAGTAATTTCTTTTAAGAAAATTTGTCAGCTTGTCTTGCGAGAAATGATGCGAAGAGCTTTTTTGGACACTTTTGATTCAAAATCCTTTGACATAATTCTTTCGACAGAAAAATCAGTGGGTTGACTTTCCGTAGAGTTCATCGCTACATCTGCTTGTAAGTACCGACCAACATCGATTCCCTTATGAACTGCACGCACCAGTGTACATATATACAACTCGGCGCTGTTCCTACTTTTCGGTGTAATAAATGCCACGCCTCTTTTTAGGTTCATTCGTCAGCGGAGAAAAAGGGCGGAGACAGGGCGGATCGCCGGTTTACTCCCCGCCTACTCGGGTGCTATTCAGCTTTCCGCCAAAGAAGTTATTTATCTTTATTTTAGTACAGTAACGGATCGTTAGTTTGGCATCATGTGACGGACACCCACGGTGCTTCCAAAGCCCACCCTAGATGTTTAACAATTTATTATTATATTTTTTTAAAATTATTTTTATTAAATTATATTTATTAAGATCTTTTTATTTATTTTTGATGTAAAAAGGCAGGGATATTTTGGTTGGAAGGCATTTTTTTTATTGTTGCAATGTAAGGTTTTAAAGCTGAGTATCTAATTTTATGACGCGTTATATATCAAATTTGAATGTTGGGCAGGGGTAGAATAAGTTGGGCATTCTCTGTATATACGACATTAAAAGGAAGGGGTTATATAGACACTAAATAACAGCTGATAAATGTTGCTGTTTGATTCTGTAGAAATGAATGTTAAGCCGCAACTACAATTGAAACATTCTCCCCATTGTTTGGCGACCTGACGGCCAATTGGCTGGGGATCTGGCCTTTGGTAACCACAGGCTCCAGGTTCGAATCCCAGCGGTGGCATGGATATTTGTGAGTGGTTCGGAATCCAGGTTAAACCAGGCCCAGCGAGACTTCTCATCCACATCATTCTCAAACTGTATAGGGGTAACTCAGCTCTAGGCACAGTGATGTAGTATGGTGTAGTCGTAGTGATGGTTCCGGATCCACGTTAAACAGTAGGTCCCGGTCTAATTAGCCTAAAGTGTGCATAAAATGAGCGTAGAGCGACAAACCAAATGATGGACTTTTAACCGAAACAAAATGTAGTCATTCTTTGATTTTAAAGACGAAACGATATATTATTTTATAAGAAAATTTATTATTACTTGTTTATTTTTTTATTTATTTATTTATTTTTGGATAATTCGTTTCTAAATCTTCAGTTTCATTGAGTACAAATTTTATAACTTTTTTCGATATGGATTTGGTTAGAAAGTTTATCCTATCTTTAGCAAAGGCTTGGAATCTTCACTCCCGTGTAGTGACCTGATGGCCATTATCTAGCGCTGTGACTTCACAGGCTCCAGGTTTGATTCCTGGTGGTGGCATGGATGTTTGTGAGTAGTTCGGAATCCACTTTTAAACTGTGGGTCTGTTTAGCCCTCGTGTTCACAAGGTGACCGTAGAGTGACAAACCAAATCTTATTAAAAAAATTTAATTAATGGGATTTTAATTTTAGACGATGAATTATTTATTTTTTTTAAGATTATTTAATTTTTTATGATTTTTACCTTTACTCGAAATGTAGATTGACTCTAACATTCCTGTCCATTTCTTGACTTGCATTGGTTTCTTTATTGATTTCTGAAGGGCCACACTGGTCAAATTGCGCCTGTGCCTTTATGCAATACCCAGGAAGGATTTTTCTATAGACTAACTAGGTTTCAGCCTAGGGCCTCAAGATCAAGCAGGGCCTACATTCAAATTGTCAAAAAATTAGAATTACACTATTCTAAAAACAGTAAACACTAAAACATTGAATCAAAAATAAGGAGAAATTCTTTTTTGTGATCTGGATTTTGTTAGAATAAAGTTCCATTTTTGGTTTAGTTTAAAACTTAAAATTCACAATAACTCATACTTAAATTTTAAATGCGAATTATTATGAAATAAATTTATCTGAATTGAATTTGCCTTAATCTTCAATGTATTGAATGTATTTAATTTAATTTGATAGAAAATAGGATAATTTGTATTGCATATTTTATTTTAGTAGTCAAAGATTTTTATTATTCGAGTTTTTTTCTTTGTAAATATTGTGTGTTATGTTAGATTAGTTATCGCTACAAGTACAATATAGGGTGCCGAGAATAAATGTCCAAATAAGTGTTCTTCACTTTTTTTAATTTATTATCCGTGCCACATTTTTTATAAAGATTAGTACCCATCACTACATGCTTCATTTAACATATTGATATATATCACAGTAATGATGTATTTTATTATTATCTCTCATGTCATTTGCAAACTTAAAAATGGGAGGTGAAAGGGCCTCATAAGTGGAATAGCCCTAGGGCCTCTTTTCATCTAAATCACGCCCTGGCAATATCAAATACATATCTTTGTGCATACCATACAGGAGCAGTTGTCAATTTGGTATTAAAGGTTTTCTTGTAAAACCTGTTTCCTGTTTCCTAGACTTTGGTACCACAGGCTTTAGGTTCGAATCCTGGTGGTGGCATGGATGTTTGTGAGTGGTTCGGAATTCACTTTAAACTGTAGGCTCCCTATTTGTTTAGCCCTTGTGTGCACAAGATGACCGTAGAGCGACACACCAAACCAAACCCGATTGTTCGTTACGGTTTTTGAGCCCGAGATACAAAACCCCTTATCTTCCTAATCGATTGAGATGAGCCGTCTGTCGGAAAAGTAAAAATCTAACCTTTTATTACGTGACCAAGAAACCGACGCAAGCCGTAACGGAAAATTTGTTTTCTTAAAAGGTGATTAACGTTTTCGGAATGCGTTCTGTTTTTCTCCAAACTGAAACAAACCGGTTTGGACAACAACGTGACAATAACATACACTGTGAGTTTCAATAAACATGAGTCCTTTAAAGTTTTCACTGTTCGAAACGAAATCTTAACTGATTTATGATGATGCTCAATATAAAGAACATTCTTGATGTCTTTGTAGACTTTCGTGAATTCGCCAAAAATAATACTTTATTTTCTTTTGGCGAGTTTTGAAAAATCGGGCTGATTATGGCCCTTTTTTTTTCCTCACGTCGTCAAATTGGCCTGAAATTCATAACTATACTTTTAAAAGATATCCCAAAAAAAAGCATCTAAATACTTTAGTACTCGTGTCAGATCAATGGGTTTTAGACTGAAACATGCTTTGGAGACTACGTCAATTGTCTATAAAATTTTGAAATGGAAAATCAGTAGCATGATAAACTCGCACCTTTCATTGTTCTTGTTTTAAAAGTTTTCACAATAAAACTAATATATAACCAAATTCAGGATGCCTTTTTTTTTAATTAAACAAATACCATTGTCTTTTTTCTGGTGGTATGTCACATCATCTTAGGGCTTAATTTGAATTTTTTTTTAAATTTAAATTTATTATTAAAATTAATTAAATTACAGTTAATAGGGCCGTCCTGATGGCCCAATTAACTATCGCTCGGGCCTTTAGTACCACAGGTTTCAGGTTCGAATCCTGCTGTGGCACGGATGTTTGTTAGTCGATCGGAATCCACTTTAAATTAAAGGTCCCGGTCTAATTAGCCTAAGGTGTGCACAAATGACCATAGAGCGACAAACCAAACCTAAGTTTATGTGATTTTTGTTCTTTTTTTTTTTTAATATATATATATTGTCCTTTTCGGATATTATATTACGTAAATTTATTTATATTTTACTTTCTAACTTTTTTTTTTTTTTTATAGTTATTCACAATTATTTTCTTTATAATTTGACAAACCACAATTTTTAATCGTTATTCTCTTCATTTCATTTTCATTATTTTCATTTTTTTATCTTTTTTTTCCCCCTAATAAAATTTCCAAAACTAAAAATCATCAACATCTTGAAAAATTCTCAGTAATTATTTTTTATCAGAGTTATTTATTAGCTAAAACAGAAATTAATATGAAAAACAGAGTGATTTACAAACTTACGATAATTGTTATATTCAAGAATATTTTAATTCCATGAATAAATAAAAAAAAAAAAAAAAAGAAAATGTTTGATTTTCTACAGACGGGAAATGCCGAATGAGCTAATCGATGAGCTAATCAATGCCGATCAGCTAATTGATGAATCGACAGGTCAGCCAATTTGAAATGAGGAAATAGTTGACAGGTCAGCACTGCGGGGTCAGTAAGATAGGAGGTTCTTCTAGGAAAGTAACTAGCCCCAAGAAATCTCCCCGTCCCGGAATAATAATAATTAGATAGATGGATTGTAGGTCTGCTAATGCATCTCAAGAGAATGTAAGACCAGCAGACGATTCATTTTACAGTATTCATTCTCCAGTCTGACAAATATAGAGAAATATGTAAGGAAATATAGGGGGGGGCAAGTAGTCAGTTAACGATGTATTCAAATGTATGTTGTTAGTTATGATGTAGTGGGCCTGAATGGCCGAATGGCTGGGGCGCCCGGCGCTCGGTACCACCGGGTTCGAGTCCCGGCGGTGCCATGGATGTTTTAGTGGTTCGAATCCACTTTAAACCGTAGGTCCCGGTCTAATTTGAACGTAGAGCGTTTGCGGAAATTGTTATTCCGCGTCCGTGGCCTATCTTCAACTTACACGCTCCCTCTGGGTAATGCAAAGTGAGTAACGTCTGTGCAGCGCTTACCTTTTAAGGCATCCAAGACCAAGCTGTCTAAGTGTTTGCCGGCTGCATTAGAAAGAAAAAAAAAAAAGTTATGAAGTGCTGTTTATACTTTTTGCGTGTACAAAATGATATACTTTAATTATATAAATTATTATCCTTATTGTTAACCTAATATATTACTAAATTTTATTTTTTATTAATATACCAATGATATCCTTCTGTACTTAGTATGAACCTGTAGATCGTCGCTGTGTTCATACCATAGTAAGGTACATTCCTATTTTTGTCAAATAAAAAATAAATAAAAGAATTTTAATCAAATAGTAGAGTATCAACTGGTTTAGGAATTTAATTAATTTTTCGTAGTGCCAATAGATGGTAGTCATTATTAAATAATTAACGTTCTCAGGGTTAGATAGTTGAGCTCCCAATATAACGATGATCCCTAATAATTTTAGAACTCACAGAAATAAGGCGATAAAATAAGCCAATAAAAAATATGTCTATATTAATCATCATCATCAGCAGCAGCAGTGGCATGGTAGACTAAGGCCGTCTGAATACTATTAGATTTCGAGACCAGAAGATTTTTTTCTTTTTCGAGAGGCGGTTGTCGGTCCTACGCGAACGCTCTACAGTCATTTTAGATCGGAACCTACGGCTTAAAGTGAATTCCGAACCACTACAAACATTCATGGCACCACAGAGACTGAACCCTAAACCTGTGGCACCGGGCGCCAATTCTATATTAATAATTTAAAAATACAATAGAATCTCGATGTAGTCCATGTTGATCGGAACAGTCACGAACTCGGATTACAGATTACTGAAACCAAAATGAATACACCCAAACAACCAGTAAAGTAATCCAAGATAAACCAGTTTCCAGCTCAATAATAAGCAAACAAATTTTTAGCAAAAATTTTTTTTAAATAATGCCATTTGTTTATTGTTATTATTATTTAAATGGTAATAATAATAACAATAAAGAAAGATTTAATTTCTAAACAATTTTTTTTTTATTTATTTTTTTTTTTGTAGTTTTTAAAGGTGTGTTTTTGTGTTAAAACATTTGTTTGTCTAGCGACGGGCATACAAAGCTGTGCTGCCTTATGCATGCAAAATAGTTGTTTGCCTTTACAGACTGTCAACAATTTCATCGATTTCCTTTTCCTCATCCACTAAGAAAATAAATGAAAGGAAATAAAGAAATGTAGTAAGGAAATAAATGAAATGAATTATATAAGAAAATTTTGCTGTTTCTATCCATATTATAATAGCCAGTCCATATTAAGCCATACATAAAAATATTTTTGTTTTGTTGCACTGTCATATAAAAAAAAAAAAAAAAAAAAACAAAAAATTAAGTATGCTGACAATTGATGCTTCTTATGCTGAAAATTGAAAAGCAATATATTTATATTTTTTCATTTTATTTCAATTCCTTCTATTAGCTGTGTATCTTGTTCATATTTTGATCGTTCATAAAAATACTTTTTAATCATCCACTCAGAAGTTCAAAACAGTTGAGCTTGTAGTGGATGACACTGCTAGTGTTAATACAGTTTTTCAAATATTAATTAAATTTAATTAATTAATTTTAGTTTTTAGATTTAAGTTGCATATATCTACCAATAGATGGCGCCATATGAACTTAAAAAATGAATGAAATTATTTATAAAGGACTTTCTGCAATAGAGTGAAAAAAAAAGTAGGAATTGACTTTAAATTTTTTATATTACTTGTTTATATTGATTTTTTATGATGACAGTCATTTTTGTATCATGTCGCAAGGTGGGGAACGGACAATGCGTTTTTAAGGAGTAGTGGCAATTAAGCATACAATAGAAGCATACAATAAGTTTTTTAAGGCAAAGTTTTAAATCTGCAAGTCTAAAACTGTGAACCTGTGGGGGTTTTGTAGAGGAGGCGTTTTTTTTTTAAATTTAAAATTTTTGTTGAAAGTTCATATAGACTATAGCACTCGTGCCACAGGTTTCGGGTTCGAGTCCCGGCGGTGACATGGATGTTTGTAGCGGTTCGAAATCTACTTTAAGTCGTGGGTCCTGAGCCAATATGACTGTAGAGCGTTGGGGAGTAGGCTGACAACCCTACCCTTAAAAAGAAAACACCTCATGTTTCGATATCTGCCATGGAGTGTTGTGCCAATGATGAAGAAGATATATGTATGTGTGTGAGTTTAAAAATATTGTTTGCTACCATTTCGAATATTTGCGTCTACTTTTCGACTACTCCGTAATTTTCACTGTCTAATATAACCGCAGAGCGCTGGGCGTAGGGCTGATAATCCTACCCCGTAAAAAGAAATAAACATCTCCTGTCTCGAAATTTGCCAGCAGACAGACCACCATGGGGCTGTTGCGCCAATGAAAAGATGAAGACAAATAGACAAATATTTTAAGTCACATTATTTGAAGTTTAAAATTGCATATATTTCTTTCTCTACAAAGGTTTCAAAATTAAAAATAAAAAAAAAATAAAAAATCTCAGTTTTGAAGCCAAATATATGTAGTGGATAAATTAAAAAAAAATAATTTTTAAAATTTAGATTTCAAAATTGTCTTGTTAAAGATAACTAATATATAAATTTCGAATGTCTTAAGAAATACAGCCTTCCATATTATTAAAAAAAAAAATCTTTTCTTTATTAGCAAGGTGTTTATCATTTGTTTTAAAAAAATATGTTTTTAATATGCATTGTGCAAAAAAATAAGAACTAAAGACATGAATAATTCCATTATTAAAAACATCCAACTTTTAACTATTTCGTAATGTTAGGATAAGTTGATTTGGCATAGAGATTAGTTTATCATGGCTTGAGTGTATCACAAAGCCAACTATCAACATCACGGCATGCATGTTACTACATAGAACAAGATAAAATATTTCATTCAATACTAAGTCTAAAAATTTTCTTATACTATCACAGATTGATAAAATTCTGTCAGACATTATTTGCATCGTCATACGATTTGAGGAAATAAATCGATTTTTCTTTTTTCTTTCAGCGTTTCCCTCATGTGAACCATAAGCCCCTGTTTTTATGAATTTCGAATATTTTTGGTAGTACATCTAATTACTAATCACTCATCTTTCGTTAGCCAGTACTTTATCTTCTTGGTAGTAACATAGAATGTACTAAAGCATTTCTTGTTAACACTAATGGAAATTTTGAAACCCATAGTAAATTTTCATTTTAATTAATCAAACCTTAGATATAGGACATCCTGCAGCAATACGTGGCTTA
>BPLR01014177.1:0-39232 GCA_021605095.1 Caerostris extrusa
CATACTGCTGCAAATGTGAACTTGCACATTTGGGGATGCAAACATTTGTGCCATTAAAATAATAATAATTAATGAAGTAAAATGAAAGGATCAAATTGCAATTCTTATTTAAAGATTAATCTTTAACAATAGTAATGATATCTAATATACAAAATATATGAATAACAGAAATTATATAACCTTTTTTATCCTGTAAATTTACTTAATATAAATTTAATAAATATTTGGGGCTATTTCCAAAAATCATAGAGCATTTATGTTTTTTTCCGCTTATTTAGCAGCAATTTAATACACTTAAGCATATACTTAAAAACGTTGTTTTGAATCAAGCGATACAACATTAAAAATCGTAATTAATAAATTTGTAACTTCGAGTACTTGTGTCGTCTGTTTATTGAAGAAAAATATTTTCTAACGATGAAATACTCTTAAAAGCAGATAACATAATGTGGAGATGCACGTTTAGTCAGATAATATCTGAAACAGACAATAGAAAATCATATTAATAAAATATAAACACCCAGTCAGATAGGGCTTAAAGTATTTGTTCATTCACAAGTCATTTTATTGCCGTCTGAGCAACATCAACATATAATGACAGCCTGTTATGTAAGGTCTCTTCTACCCGGAAACGAAGACGATAATTTGTCTTTAGAGCTATTAAAATTCTTTTTAATACAAATGCTATCGCCTGGGAAAAGAGCCACATTTTGTTTTCTGGGCATGTGCTTTCCACATTTCACTTTACTTGTTCAAATTTCTTCCAAATGACACTTTTCTTTTCATAGCTAACATACAATATTTGTAATGAAAATGTTCTTTCTTTGGAAAGAAAAGAAAGTAGAATCGAAGAATTTGTTAATCTCGATTGGTCAGTGCAATTTTGGGGGCTTAGTAATGCCGATACGTTAGAATTCTTAACAGGTTTTAGCGGGTGTCGGTTGCGAATCTCATTTCGCCAGCAGAATAGCTGGCGATAACGTTACGTCTGAGGTTCAGCACTGAAAATCTTATCATTAATTTTTAATGAAATTTTTAAAATGAGTTGTTTTATTTTTGAAATTGCCAGTTGCTGGTTGTTGAAGCGAGAAATTTGAGTCAATAGTCGAGTGTTAATGTTGGTGATGGTGTCGGTGGGTAATGAAAACTAACTGCTTCCAATGAAATAATACCAGAATACAAGAGATAATCAAAACATAATAATGATAGCGTGTTTGCTTATTTCTTAATATACTTAATGAATAGTTCACCTCATATCGTTTTATAAAATACGCTTTATTTTTGAAATATATTACTTGCAATTGTCACAAAAAGTTTTTAAAAATTCCAGAAACTTGCCAACAAATGGCGCAGTTGAACTGTTGGTGAACTCTGCCGTGACAATTGAAAACTACCTGTCGATATATACTGGTAATAGAAATAAATCGCCAAATATGTAATTAAATATAGCTTGCCTTTATTTCTTGATTACTTCTTAAATTTATGAGTAGCATTTCTTAATGAAATGAGGTTATTCGTTAAAATGAGTTGTTTTATTTGAAATTGCTTGCTATTACCGGTTACAAGTGTTGCCAGCATTTGCAAACAAATGGCATGTTGTTAAATGCACATGTTGTTCAAAAATCTTAAATTTGATGAAAAAAAGAATGAATGAGTTAGAATTATCTGCCTTGCTGTAAATATTGCTTTCTATTTTGCAATTATTGAGACAGCTGGTGAGTAGTGAATTACGAAACCTATTGACAAATGGCACGCACATCATTTACTCAATAATTCAAACATGCTGAATACATTGGAACAAGAAATTTTTTTTTTCTGCTCCGCCAGGGACAGGGAATACTTAGCTCATAGCTGTGAATGAGAATTGAGTAAAATATTGAATATTATATAGTCAATTATTACTAATTGAGTGCGGAAACTACTCAGTTCGAAATAGCTTAAGTCTTTTCTCTATAGTTTTTAGTTCATTTTAAAATATATGTGGTCTAAGAAAAACTATGATATCTTTTTTCTGCTAGTTGTTTAGCCAGCCAATGATGACAAGCACCCACAGCATTTAAAAAAATAGTTCTGTCCAGGAAGTATTGAGTAAAAGAGCATTGTCCGAACAGACAATGACTATTTTTCACAACTAGATACAGCCAGATGGGACACCTTGATTATGACGATATAAATACTTCTTGAGATACCATAAGGATACTTCTTGATATACGAAGTAAATTTCGTGCACATCGCTTACGATTATCGGAACACAAAAAATACAGCACAGGGCACGTAGTATCATAGGCAAAGATGAGACATTTTCGAATACCACTGACTAGTTTCTTGCATCATATGAAGGTCACCCATTTAATGCCATCGCTGTCGGCACAACAGTTTTCAGCGTGGCCACACGCCCCGATCATGAATTTATGGGGCAGGGTCTATGCCTCTACCATATTAGCAATGGTATTCACTATAATGAATGATGATCAAACATCATTATCAGGTTTTTAAGACATTCTCCTCTTTGGTCAATTGTGCAATGTTCGTAATTGGCAAATTCCCGACTTACACGCCATCTTTTGTACATGACGGGACACCGTTATGTTTGCTGCTTACTGATTCCGGCGATTTTTAAGACGTCTTATTAATATGCTTGCGAGTCGTGAGAATGCAGAGCGCTGGTGAAAGCATTTTACATCGTGAAATGTTAGAAGCGGTATGCTGCGGAGAACGCGTTGAAGATATCAACCGACGAAGTCGTCAACCATCGATTGACCCGCTTTTCGTTAAATGCGCCGAAGCTGACAGTACCGAAAACAGGTGCCAGCTTCAGCTGCTGCTTGATTCGTGACCCTTCGGCCAGTATCACTGTGCAGATTCCATGTATTTGGAGAGAGATTCAGCCATGTGCTAGAATGTGGGTATTGAGGATTGGAAAGTTGGTAGGCCCGAGGGGAGTTGAAGGCGGCACTTGGAAGGGCCAGAAGTTTTTGAAAAACAAGATCTACTTTTGTACAGTAGTACACATGTCGAATATTTGTGTGTCAAATACTGTTTTTGATGTAATTCAATATGATAATGTGGCCGCCTGATATTCTTCTTCTTCACAGGCAAACAATGGGGGATCTGAGCCACCTGTCAACAGACCTGAGATATTTTTATAAGTTGTTGATAACAGTGATGGGATCTTGTTAAAGAGGACCTTATCTTCTGCCATGGTCGGAACCAGGCAGGGCACCGAACGCCAGAGGCTAAATGTGATAAACATTGGCCTTGCCAGTCAACCACTGTTCACAAATGTCGTGGCATGCCTCCTGTGCATTCAGAGAAACACACAGCTGCCATCCGCAAGTGCTTGCAGCTGAGAACTTTAGTTTGTGCCTTCACTTCCGGAGAGAGGCATCACAGTCCCGTTGCCTATAGCCTGGAGCAGCCTGAGCATCTTCGGTTTAAAAGCGGAGAAGATTCTCCATGAATTCAGGGATTTTCGTACTGTTAAACACAGAGCCGAGAGTTCTTCTAACTCGTGGTCAGGTCCAACCACACCAGTTGACGATTCGCACTTCAGTTCGATCGTGGTCCTTTCAATCACATACTCTTTGTTATCATTTGTGATATTTTCATATCATCAAAATATCAATGGTTTGATCATCAGTTATTTGCTGTAGTAACACTGGTCTTCCGCCGCTGCTTCTTATCAACATGTACTGCCTTATATTTTTTGAACAGTCGAAAACACTGTAAAATTGCTTTATCCTCCAGAATTATTCATAAAGAGTTTTTTTTTTATGGGTATTAAATGTTTCACCAATATATTGTTCTCGACAATAAGTTTAAAAGGGATTCAACAAGCATTCTTCGGCACAGGTTGTCATCACACCAGGCCTCAATGCTGGAGCTGGGCACCTCTATGTTAAAACTGGCTTCATAAAATGTAAATATTTAGTATCAAAATGATTTTGGGAGATGTGCTGGCAGCGCATAAGAAACAAGAGGTTATGTGTTATTGAAAGCTCGAGTCCCAGGTACATGGATGTTTGCAGTGTCTCGGAACCAGGTGTGGCCGCCGCCCAGAGTGAGCGTTGCTGAAGAAGGCAGGCCCGTAGTTTGCCTTCAGCTGGCTGCACACCCTGTAAGTGAGTGGCAGCACCTTAAGGCACAGATTGGCACTCAGAGGCTGGGCTGGCTGCATTGTAGAACAAGACAGGCAGATTTACACTTTAACGTACACCCAGCCAATAATGTAAACAAAATGAAAATTGTTTAACATATCATTGTTTATATAAGACTATAATAAAATGGTAGTTCTTGCTTTATTTTTTGGTTTGATATGTTATTACATATTTTCTAAGGCTTCAATGAGCTCAGTTCGAATTTTTACCGGTCCTCGCAGCCGCACAGCAAATGGTTTTTATAATTTTTTACTGAGAATATATATACATGAAATAAAATTTTTCAATTTCAACGGCTTTCAGCATTTTAATGCATTATGACAAGCATAATATTTTCGAGATCAACTTAAACAGGATGCTTTTGAATATCGTAACTATTGCCAGGAATATGTATTTGCTGGTACGCCAGTGATACGATTTTTTTATCCTGAAATAAAATGAACATTAAATAAAATATTTTTTCTAATATTTGCGTTATTTAACTCGTATACATGCCTCGATTTACAATTTTTAATATATGTTGTGAGCCAGTTATACTTTTTACAGTAACAGATATGGAGGGTTTGTCGCTTACTGCATGTGCTGGGTGATGAGGAACTTCTGTCGTTAGCCTGAAACCACTAACAAACATCCACACAGCCAGAAGAAAGCCTGTGGTGTCGAGAAACAGCTGCAAGGGTTGCATGGTTGTGTTTGTGCAGTCCATTTCTCGAAGATAGTTAAATAATACAAATACGCAATAAATTTGAAGATAAATATTTACCTTTTGAAGTATCTTTTGAATTGAAGAGTGATAGATAGAAAGTTTATCTTTACACTTTACCTGTAATTATTAATAAAAGATAAACTTTCTATCTATCACATAACAATTCAATTCAAGATAAAAACAAAAAGGTAAGTATTTTCGAGAAATTTGTAATATCTTCAAATTTATTGCGTATTTTATTATTATTTAATATCTTCGAGAAATGGATACACAAATCCCAACCATGCAATGTTTCCCTTGCAGCCTGTTTCCTCATATCTTCATTGACACCACAGGCTTCTTCGAATCCTGGCTGTATGGATGTTTGTTAGTGGTTCGAATACAACGTTAAACTGTAAGTTCCGGTCAAGTTCACCTAACGTATGCAAAAAAACGACAGTAGAGCGACAAAAACCAAACCTCATATCTCCATTTTACTTATAAAGTATAACTGGTAATTTTTTAACATATATTAAAAATTGTGATGAAATATTAAATCAGAGACATAATGTAATTTTAGGTTCATGAAAATAAACGGTAAAAATATTAGAAAAATATTTTATTTAATGTTCTCCATTTTATTTCAGGATAAAAAAAAAATCATATCCTTTGTCAGTAACGTGCCAGCATAGATGCATGTCCGCTATTTGAATAGTTGTTTTTATATCTCCACGATATTTATTTCCAAAAACATCCTGTTTTAAGATTGATCTCAGAAAAGTAGATATGCTGGCCACTAAATAATGCATTAAAATGCTGAAAGCCGTTTGAATCGACACGTATTTGGGTGAAAAAAATTTTATTTCATGTATATAGTATACTAGTAAAAAATTATAAAACCATTTGCCTAATCATGTTTTGACCTTTGAGTTGTGCAAAATTCGAACTGAATATTGAAATACTTAGAAAATTATCGTAATAGCGCGTATTAAAATTTAAAATAAAATAAAATTTTTATTTGCTTTTATTATATTAATTAATTAATTTTTTAAAATCTTATATAAACAAATGATATATGTTAAACAATTTTCGATTTTTGTTGTGTGGCGCTAAGTTATACTGGAGTGCAAGTGGGCATTACAAGTCTGCGCAATATTTTTGTTCTAATGCAGCTAGCGAACACTTAGACAGTTGTCTTGAATGCCTTAAGGCAAGCGCTGCACCGACGTTACTCACTTAGCACTACCCAGGAGTTGCGTGTAGCTGGAAGATAAACTACGGACGCGGCGTAACAGTACCCCAGCAACGCTCATGTTAGACCGGTACCTACGGTTTAAAGTGGATTCCGAACCACTACAAACATCCATGGCACCGCCGGGACTCGAACTCGAAACATGTGGTACCGAACGCCAGCCTCTTGGCCATTCAGGCCCGTCTGTGTAATATAGCCAACACATGCTTACGTATTTGATACTAAATATTTACATTTTTATATGGAAACCTTAGTTTTAGCCTTAGAGGTTTAGCTTTAGCCGTTGGGGCCTGGTGGCCGATTGACTAGCGTTCTGGGGCTCGGTGCTACAGGGTTCGAATTAGGGCGGTGCCGGGGATGCTTGTTGTGTTTTGGAATCCACTTTAAACAGTATGTCGAGGAGTAATATGACAGTTGGGTGTAGGGCTGACAACTCTACCCGTAAAAAGAAAAAAAAAAACATCTCCTTGGCCTACCATGGGGCTGTTGGTGACAGTGATGAAGAGAACTAAAAAGAAGCTTTTACACTTCATTGTTTTCAACAAAATATTCAAATTCTCTTAAAGGTGAACACAGGTGCTTATGAATTGTAAAAATAATAATATAACGGAATACAAATAATTTTACTACAAACAAATAAACTGCGTAAAATTGTAATAATTGTTTGAAATATTTTTGTAGTAATCTAAATATGAGTAATATACAAAAAATAATGCTTTAAAGTGGAAAAGTTATTATTGTAGTGTTGTAGGTTCGAGCGAGACCCACGTTAGAGTCAGATTGCAGTGTGCGAATTGTAACTTAGTGTGGTTGGGTTGACATACTTGAAACACAGGTTAGAGAACTCTCAGTTTTAATTAGACACCCCCCAAATACCACCCACATGCAATATTTAACGAATTTTAAGACATATAATTATAGATTCATGGAAGAAATCTCTCCACTTTTAAGCCGAAAACCAGATACTCAGGTACGCCCGGGATACCCTCCGGGTGAGAGTTTGTAGGCCAACTTATACGCAGGACTGTGTTAAATATATTTCCTCTCGGAGTGAGAGACTGTAAACTAAAAGTTTCTCAACAGAAGCGCAGGTTGAGCAGTACTTCCTCTCGGATGAGAGTTTCGAAGCCTATTGACAATTTCTCCTGAATGCCAAGGGAGAGGCGCTCTTGCCATTGCGTAGGAGGAAACATAGCCACACCGTAAAAAAACATTTAATGAACATTTTTGTGGTTGACTACAACAAAATCGAAGCCAATGTTGAAACACTTATTAAATTTATCTAATATCACATTTAGCACTCCTGGCGTTCGGTGCCACAGGTTTCGGCTTCGAGTCCCGACCATGGTACCATGGATGCTTGAGAGATTCGAATCCTCTTTAAACCATAGATCCCGGTCAAATATGACTGTTGTGCTTAGCCGACTGGCAACCCAACCCCATAAAAAAGAAAAATATCTCCTGTCTCGAATCTACCAGTAGACAGATGGCCTTGGTCCCCCATTGGGCTGTTGCGCTAATGAAGAAGAAGAATATCAGGTATCAAATTCTTTTATTTTTTTTTATTTATCATATTGAATTAATTTTTAATACATGTAAAGAAACGAAATATTTATATTTTACAAAATATTCGACATGTGTATACTACTGTGCCTAAAAAGTAAGACCAATTATTTATTTTTCAAAAACTCTTTATTTTTCTTCCAAATTTATTTCACCGCCTTCAAAGTAATCCTCCAGACACAATGCACTTATGCCAACTTTTTCCAATCCTCAATACATTCTAAAAGTCATCGGCAGAGATGGCCTTCAAAGCACATGGCGTTCACGTTGAATCTCTTCAATAGACTCCAAATGATGTCCCCGGAGTGGTCTTTTGAGTTTAGGGAATAGCCAGAAGTCGCACGGTGGGAGTACGGTGGTTGTGGAACGATATGGGTTTCATTTTTGGCGAAAAAGTCACGAAGAATCAAAGCAACGTAAGCTGGCGCATTCAGTGTTTTCGGTACCAATCGAGATTTGTCGCGTTTGAGGCCCAAATGGAATTGACCGATCCTTTTGAAATTCCAACATAATCAGCAAGGTCTCTAATCGTAAATCGATGGTTTGCAAGCACCAAATTTTTGAACGTGAGCTTCGTCGGTTGAAGTTGAGGGCTCTTCGTCTTCAACGCGTTCTCCGCCTTCTTTGAACTTTTTATACCACTTCTAAACATTTATTTCTGATGTAGGAATGCTCACCGAATGCCTTCTGCAACATTCTATACGTTTCCGCAAGCAAAAATTGATTGCAAGTTCTTTGCTCAATTAATTAAGACGTCTCAAAATCGCCGGAATCAGTTTTAGCGACTCACAAAGCCAAGCGTAGCTCAAACACTAACGAATATTTTGACGTCATATTTCCCATAGATGCGAAGGATAGTGCAAGTAACCTAAAAATGAAAAGAAAAATTCCATAAGTCCTGGAATTTTAAATTGAATACGGGTCTTACCTTTTGAACATAGCAGTAATTTTCAAAAAGCTTCGTCCCCCCCTTTAATTTATTAAGGGGAGGTAATTAAAATTTAAAAACCTGATGGCCGAGTGACTACAGCTCTGGCGCTTGATACCATAGGTTTCCGGTTCGAGTTCCGGTGCTGTCATGGATGCTTATAGTGCTTCAGAATCTACTTTAGACAATAGGTACCGGTATAATATGAGTAGGGCGTAGGGCTAACAACCCTGCCCCATAAAAAGAAAATTCCTCATGTTTCGAATCTGACAGAAGGCAGAACGTCTTGGCCCACCTTGAAGCTGTTGTGCCATTGAAGAATAATAATTAAAATTGTATCTATAAATGGGTGACCTAATAAAAATATGATTAAGAAACACAATACACAACCAGATTGAATCAATTAATTATTCAGAAATGTCTAATCTCATCTTTATATATGATACTACGTGCCTAATCTTTTATATTTTTTGTGTTCCATTAATCATACGCGTAAGAGACTCAGTGAAGATTATTACTTTTGAAATTTAAAAGACAATCAAAAGCTTTTCGGTGCTTCTTGTCAAAGAGTATCAACCTAATGAGTGAGTTCAACGTCCGATTAAGCACACCTCAAAGAAGTATTTATCGTCAAAAATCATCATCAAAATTCAAATCTGTGTTCTCTGAGGTGTCAACTATGACGCTGTCAATGTCTCGAGGTTATAATTGAAAAATAGTCATTGTGTTCGGACAATTAATGCTTTGCATATTAAGTTTGTTTACAAGTTGTAAATTTGTTTTTTTTTAAATACTTAGCTTGTTCTTGCTTGTCATCGTGAACTGATGGCTAAACAAACTTGCTTTAGAAAAAAAAATGTATAAATAGTTTTTGTATGCTAGACACGTATTTTAAAATGATGAGACTATTTTTTAAAAAAACTATAGAAGGCTTTTAAATTTCTTCGAACGTTTTTTAATTAGTTTTCCGCATAATTTAATAATAATAATTATTTATATAATAATTCAATAATTTTTATAGTTCTCTATAATTTTTTTAATATAAATTTCGTGATATTTCTCCCTATCCCTGCACCTCTTTGAATATTTTGGAGCAGAAAAAATTCCTGCTACGTTCGTTATTTAATGTATTCTATTATTATTTTTGGTGTATGTTTTGAATAGTTTTCAGTTATTCGGAGCAAATTTCGCCAACATTTTGATAATATGTGCCATTTATTAGCTCAAATTTCGCTAATTGTACGCTTTTTATGACAGTTACTCACCAGCAATATAAGTAATTTTAAAAATAAAGCAACTCTTTTTATAAAAACGAATAATTCATTTCATTTAAAATTATTTTTTTTTCATAAATTTAAGATTTTTTCAGTTAGCCGGAGCAAATTTCGCCGACATTTTCAACATGCGCCATTTGTTTGCACAAATTTCGGCAATTTATCGTTTTGGCGGCACTGTAACTAACCAGTAATATAAGCAATTTCAAAAATAAACAACTCATTTTTAAAAACGAATAACTCATTTCATTTAAAATTATTTTTCTTCATAAATTTAAGAAATATTAATCAAAGAAATAAAAACAAGCTATATTTAATTATATTTGGCGATTTATTTCTATTATTATTTCTGGTATATGTATTGGGTAGTTTTCAATTAGTCACAGCAAATTTCACCAACAATTCAATAACGTACGCCATTTGTTGGCGCAAATTTCACTAATTTTTCGCTTTGGCGACAATTTAACTAATCAGCAATATAAATAATTTCAAAATAAAACAACTCATTTTTATAAAAACGATATAAAAAAATGAGGTGAAACATTTTTATAAATTCATTTCATTTAAAATTATTTTTTCCTTAAATTTAAGAAATATAAACTAAACACGCTATATTTAATTATATTTGGCAATTTATCTCTTGTATTCTGTTATTATTTCTGGTGAATGTTTTAGGTAGTTAGTTTTCAGTACGCCGGCGCAAATTTCGCCAACATTTCACCAACATGCGCCATTTGTTGGCTCAAATTTTGCCAATTTTTCGCTTTGGCGACATTGCAACTAACCAGCAATATTAGCAATTTCAAAAATAAAACAACTCATTTTTATAAAACGATAAGATTTCATTAAAAATTATTTTTTTCCATAAATTTAAGATTTTTTCAGTTAGCAGACTCAAATTTCGTCAACATTTCAACAAGTGCCATTTGTTGGAGTAAATTTCGCCTATTTTTCACTTTGGCTACATTGTAACTAACCAACAATATAACAATTTCAAAATTAAACAAACTCATTTTTATAAAAACGAATAATTCATATTATTTTTTCCGTAAATTTAAGAAAATATAAACTAAAGAAATGATAACATGCTATATTAAGTTATTTTTGCTATTAAGTTATATTTGGCGATTTATCTCTTGCGCCAGGCTAACGGAAAAGTACTTATGCTTTTAGCGAAATGAAAAGATTCATATATAAGCCGACACCCTTAAAACTTTATTAAAAATTCTAAACATTATCGGCATATGCATGGAAATATATGGTATTTATAAAAACTACAAATTTACTAAAATTTAACAATTATTTGCATATTTATCTGAATTTTATAATGGTCACAGTGCTGGTAGGCGACGGATTCATTCTTGGTTCATTTTGGAGCAATTAATTATTTAATATGTTCTCTTTTTCTTTTTCCAAAAAGAACAATTTTCATTTACAAAAAATGAACTAAATGTATGTATGTCATTGTACTTGAAGAAGATCATTTGAGAAAAAGAAAACTAAGTATACATATGAACAAATTAAAGTAAAAGTCTTATGGAAAGCGTATTTAAAAGAAAACAAATATATTTGTAGTCAATACGTAATTTTTATCCATTCTGATATTTTCTAAACTGATAAGCACATTTAATATTAAAAAAAGAATTTTAATTGGAATACAAGAACAAAAATTATCGTCTTAGATTTCGAGATTAGAAGGAAAAGTTAACTTGCATAGCAGACGATAAAAAACGTTTTCGCTCCAAATAACGGCTCATTTACGTTAATGATTCTCCGAATTTATTTAATAAATAAACTAATGAATGAACCTAAAAATACTTTTAAGAAATCTCCTATCTGATAGGTCCAATTTATATTTTTATTAATATGATTTTCTATTTGTATTTTTGCAGATAATTCAACAATGAAAATATTCGTATTAAAAAATAGATCTCACATTATGTTGATTTATCGTCTGCTTTAAGAATTATAAATTATTTTCCTTCGTTAGGAAGAAATAAATTTTCTTCAATAAAAACAGACGATTTTTTAAGTATAAAGTTGTAAATTTAAGTAAATTAATTTACGATTTTTAAAAAAAAAAATGTTGAAATCAATCGCTTAGATTCAAAACAAATAATTTTTAAGTATGAACTTATGCTTAAGTATTTGTTAAATTTATACTTAAATAAATAACCTTATGAATTTTGGAAAAAAATTTTAAAATAAATCTCCTAGATTCTATGCAGACGATTTTTAAGAATGAACTTATGCTTAAATATTTATTAAATTTATAATTAAGTAAATAAATTTACGATTTAAAAAAAAGGGTTAAAAATCACCCAAGTTTAAAAATATAATTTTTAGCTATATAAATTCATTATTCGTTATATTTTGTATATTAAGTGCCTCATTTTATTTATTGTTAAAGATTAATCTTTAAATAAGAAATTTTAATTTATATTTTTATCTTCCCATTTCATTATACCTATATTCTTTTTACTTCATTAATTAATTAGTATTTTAAATAGCATATAAATTTAAATGTTTTATTTAAATTGCATCTAAAATATCTTTTTAAGTTCACATTTGCTTTAATTTTTTTTGTTCATTTAGAATGATTAACTGCTATTTTGCATTAGAAAATATTGGAGATTAAAAAAACAAATAAATAACAAAAAAGAAGGCAAACATTAGATAAGTTACAGTAACTTAAATTCTTCTGTTCCATTCGACCATTAAGTGAGCGATTTAAATACCCACGATTTTCACGGTCACGGTTAGGATTCGTCCCTGGGAGGTCATCATGCAGATTCTGTGTGCGGTTCTATTTCTTTAATTTTCATCTCTGTGGTTTTTTTTTTTTATTATTATTATTTATTTATTTTTTTTTATTTTTATTATTTTTTTTTTCGTAATTTTTTTTTCTTTACACGCCTGACCTCTTTCTCCAGTCACGAGGAGGTGGTAGATGGTACGGCTACTTTCTAGTACGAATCAAATTTAGTTTGTTTTTTTTCCTCCTCCATACCAATTAATTGGCAACTTGTGTAATATCGTCTGCTGGTTTTCAATGCGTGATGTCATAGCGAAGTTCTGCTTGAATGTTTTTGTCTAAGGTCAGATCTTTCGAAGCGATAACGTGTAAACTTGTAATTTTGTAGTCACTTTTGTAAGTAAAAAAAAAAAGAAGAAGTTATATAAATAAAAGTAAACAAATAAGAATTTTTTATCCGGAAGAAATATATATATATATATATAAAAAAGGGAGAGAAGGTTTTATAATGAAATGATTCTTTTATTCTTTTAATCTTTACAAGTTTAAAAACCATAAAACGTGAAAGTTTTTGTTGTAAAGATAGTTTTACGGAAAGTAAAACTTTTGGATAGAAATTTTGAAGCACGAAAATGTAGGGGAGTTGATAAAAAAAGATTTTTTTTTACATTAGATTATTATTTTCTGTGGATCTCTCATTTTATTGTTATTTTTTTACATTAAAAAATTTTTTTAATTACATTTTTATATTGCATTAGCATTTACATTTACATTTAATTTTCTTACATTTGTTACACATTTTAACATTTTATTTTACATTTTTTACATTAGAAAATTTTTTATTACATTTTTTACATTACATTAGCATTTACATTAAATTTTTTTTTTTTTACATTTTTTACACATTTTTACATTTTATTTGACATTTTTTTTTTACATTAGAAAATTTTTAATAAAATTTTTTTACATTGCATCAGTATTTACATTTACATTAAATTTTTTTACATTTTTTACACATTTTTACATTTATTTTATTATTAATATTATTTTATATTTCATTTTTTTTTTTCCATTAAATTTTTTAAACATTTTTACATTACGTTTTACATTACATATCATTATTAATTTTTTTTACATTTAAGAACATACATCTAATTTACATTTTTATATTAGATATGTAAATTATATGTATGTTCTTTTGAATTATGTTGAGAATCACAGATATGTGAAAAACTTTTGTGGGGCCCTAAAATTCCCAGAGTAAAATAAGTTTGGATTCTTTATAATACTTATATACTGAAAAGAATTATTTAATGAATTAAAGAAAATCTTTGTTAAAAAATTTACTATTATGAAGATAAAAACTGGAAGAAATTACTCAGCCAAGGAAAGGTAATTCTGGGAAAGATTTTTTAAAAGTGTTTAGTTTCCCGCTTGAGTGTATAATCTTTGAGGAAGGATAAAAGCAGGTAGTCGGCCGAAAAAAAATTAAAAATTCTTGATTCGTTTCCGTAATTTTAATTTGATGCGCTATGATCTTTATTGAATTATTTAAAATAATCTTCGAAATAAAAGTAAAAACTTTTAACTTTTAACGAAATAAACTTAACTTTACTAAAATCATTTATTTACAATTTAAAATTTTTAATAAATTTTTAATAAATTTAAGTTTTCACTTATGTGCGATTCTCAATATAATTCCAAGGACATATATATATATAATTTGCGTAGGTAATGTAAAATAGTGTTATTTTTTTTTTTATAAATTTCTCTATATTTTAAGCTTTTAAAATTTTCTATCAAGAAGTTTTTACTTCCGCAAAAATTATCTTTACACCAAAAACATTCACGTTTTAGTATTTATATTTACTAATACGTGAATGTATAAGACTAGTTTTATTCTTGTAAACATTAAAATAATAAAAAAGAATCATTACGCTATAAAACTTACTCTCCCTCTTTTTATATTCTTTCGGGTAAAAAATTCGTATTTTTTTTTTTCTTTTATGTAATGTAACAAGTTAAAAGACATTCTAGTACTCTAAATTTTCTTCTTTATTGATTACCCAACAGCCCCAAGGTGAGCTAAGGCCGTCTGCCTACTGGCAGATTTCAGATAGATATTTTCTTTTTACGGGGGTAGAATTGTCAGCCCTACGCCCAACACTCTACAATCATTTTTAGACCGGGATCTACGACTTAAAGTGGATTCCGAACCATTACTGAACATTCATGACACACCAGGACTTGAATCCGAAACTCCGAAACCTGTGGCACCCACAGCCAGAGCGGTAAAAGACATTCCAGTACTCTAAACTTGTTTACAAAAAATGCATATGTCCTATATAAATAACAATACCAAAGGAGCAGGTCCTAAAGTATTATATATAATAACTTGAGACATGCAAAATTGGATGTTTAAGTACAAAGTTATTAAATTTGTAATGGATTAAATTTTATTTTTATTTTCTTAATAATAGAATAACTTATATAAGATCTTTTATTGTTGATCAAGATAACTTTTTTTATAAACCTCAGTGCTGAAAAAGTAGCATTTGTCTTTGCTACTGGCTGTATTACTGAAGGATATAACTGAATTTCATCTTTAACATTTAATTTTTGACATTAATTCAAAAAGAACTTTGGAAAAATGAAAATTATTTTTTATCAAAGAGTCGGGAGTCGAATTTTTTTTTTAACCAACTCCTGACACAGACTCCCCAGCAGGATATTCAAGATTTTAAATCGACCTGCCCGAGGGCACACGAAAACAGATGGACGGTGTCGCGATCGCAACCCCAGCCACCACGGACAGGAAACACCGGCTCGTACGCTGTGCATCAGTGCTGGCCGGGCGAACTCGGTACTTCGCCCCCTCCCTGGGGGTCTGACCTACCGCCAACTTTATTTATTAAACCAAGGTTACAAAATACAAAATTAGGAACAAAATAGATACACAAAAAGTAAGAATAAATATATACAGACAATAAAAAATAAAGAACAATCTTTCAGGTTATCGAAAATGTTCATCTTTTCACACGGATACTGAAACAGTTCTTTAGCAGCACAAAAGTTAATTAAAGTCTATAAAGGTGTGATCTGCCGTAGCCGTAAGTTTGGAACGATGTAACCGTAAAAGATGAGATACGATGAACCCTCAAGCACTACTCTTGTATAGCTTCAATGATGGTTTGAAGCTTTAATTTCATATCCTCCCACTCCTTTCCTGGCCTTCTTGTTTGACAGAATTTGAAGGAGTGAGAGGTTTGCAAAATTCCTGGGAAAAGAGTCTTTCCTAATGTCCGGACCATTGTGAGCAATGGAAAATGATGTGATCTCTGTCTTCCTGCGCTGCCCAGCTTGGGATAAAAGAATTATTGCCTCTATTGTTGACTTTCGATCATTTAATAAAGAGGTAAGTTTATATTTCTTTCGAAAGGAGCTAACTAGCAATGATTCTAATCCTGATTATTTTTACAATTTATCCTTGCTCCGTTTTCTTTTTTTTTTTTTTTTTTTTAAATCATTATTTTTAAAATGAAAATTATTTTTATAAAAGATTCGGGAGACGAATTTTTATACCGACTCATGACTCAAACTCTGATTCACACTTATTTTTCTATATACAGAACAGTTCCTGATTTCAAGACAATCACCTTTTCTTTTATACCAGAAGTATAAACCAAAACAAATATTATAAGCTATACTAGCAAGAATTCGGCATACGTTGTCCTGAAAAAAAAATGCATTGTAGAAAATTACATGTCCCAATATATTCTCAATGTTTCAATATAGGTGCATACTAAAAATCTCATGGATATCATTTGAACGGTATATAAGATGAAATGCTACAGCTCCATATTAAGGCAAGTAACAATAAAGTGGATAGCGTGAACCTATTTTCCATACTCGAATACATATTAGAGAGTTTTTGCATACCGTATTTTTATCGTCCGATATTTTTTTCTCCCTAGCGCACATGCTCATAGGAAACATTATTACAGATACGCATGCGCAATTACCTATGAGCATGCGCGCTAGGAAAAAAAATATCGGACGATAAAAATACGGTATCAAAACTCTCTATTATTACCAATTTTCATAGCGATTACTTGAATGGTATAGAAGTTTATATACTGCGGCATTATCTGGTGGTAACTTACAACAAAATGGATGGTGTAGTAAAAACATTCTCTATGTTTTGTCAAACACACACAAAAAATTTCATCAAAATCGGTGCAGCCGTTTAGGAGGAGTTCAGTGACAAAAACACAACAAGACAGAGTAATTATATCGATTGAGCGCCACCTACCTGGTCCAGTTGTGAACCTAAACCCTCCAAGGACCCACTCAAACACACACACAAAAATTTCATCGAAATAGGTCGAGCCGTTTAGGAGGAGTTCAGTGACAAACACACGTACAGAAAGAAGAATTATATATATATATATATATAAAGATAAAAATGTATCAATAAAATTTTAAAAAAGAATATGTATTATAAAACTTTTTTCACCTAGACGTTAACCAACAATATATTCTTCTTTAAAATATATCCTTCTGTCACGACATTTTGAGCTTAACAATGTTCTAAGTTCTTAAGAGTTTCAGAACCTTTCGAAAGCACCTTGCTCACGCATTCATTTGGGGGCCCATGTAGGGGTTTGGGGAGACATCCCTCCCCTCCCCCCTCCCCATCTAGTTTCACCTCAAAAGGTGTGACACGGAAAGGGCCTCTTAGGTCTCTTTCCATATCTCTTCCTTAAGTATTGAGGTTATTCTTCATTTTGTTTGGCCACAAATTAAACTAACTTCTTAACTTAACACCAAAAGCATTTTTTGTTTTTGCAGGCATGTGTTGTTTGTAGATGTATGGCAATTACTGATGCATATATTTTTATATTTTTGCAAATTTTGTCAGTATATTCTAATCTCGAATCTACCTCAATCCTCGATTATTGGACTGTTATAAGAACAATTTGGTTTTAAGATTATGGAATGGGCTGAATAGCTGGAGTTAGTTTGAAACCAGGTAACAGCCATAGAAAGTTCCTTTGTCTATTCCGCCTATAGGATGTTCACTAGGTGGACAAGGAAGTTATAGTGTGCTTCCATTATATATAGTAATCAACAGGTCTCTTCCGATCTTCAGTTTATTCAAGTTTTTAGGGACCTGAATGTCCGAGTGTCTAGCGCTCGATACCGAAGGTTTCGGGTTCGAGTCCTGGTGGTGCCATGGATGTTTGTGGTGGTTCGGAATCCACTTTAAACCGTAGGACCCTGTCTAATACGATAGTAGCGTTGTTTTGAGGTTTGGTTTGTCTTCAGCCCTCGTGGATCCTCCCTAAAGTGAAGCTGCATATTACCCTTAGCCATGGACCAATCGCCTGCGACGGGGTTTTCTGGACCTGGTGTAGGCTTTTCTGCTCTAGGTGGATTAGTAACAATAACAACAAAAGTATTTATTCATTTCATCCAAGATAACTTTTTATAAACCGGGGCCTGAATGACCGAGTGGCTAGCGCTCTGGCGCTCGGTACCACAGGTTTCGGGTTCGAGTCCCGGCGGTGCCATGGTTGTTTGTAGTGGTTCGAAATCCACTTTAAAAAGTAGGTCCCCGTCTAATAGGATCGTAGAGCGTTGCGGGGGCATTGTTACTCCGCGTCCGTAGCTTATCTTCAAGTTACGCGCGCCCCCTGGGTAATGCAAAGTGAGTACGTCTGTGCAGCACTTGCCTTAAGGCATCTAAGACGTCTGTGTTTGCCAGCTGCATTAGAAAGAAAAAAAACTTTTTATAAACCTCGGTACTGAGAAAGATAGCAATTGTCTTTACTGGTTATATAGTATTATTGAAGGCTATAATTGAATTTCTTCCCCTTAACCTTGAATTTTAACATTAATTCCTAGAATTTTGGAAAAAATGAAAATTGTTTTTATAAAAGAGTAGGGAGTCGAGTTTTTAAAACCGATTCTTGACTTTTAACCTCTATTCTAACCTCAACCTCTGTTCTATTTTTAACCTCTTTTTTTTTAAACCTCTATTTTCTTGACTTTTAATGATTTAAAGACACGACTATAAATCTTATACTTCTTATGAAAGGAACTAATTAACAATGATTCTTATCCTAGAGATAATCCTAATGATCTCATTCTAATTCTAATTCTAATAATTCTAATTTATTATTTCATTAGATTTGATATTGCTAAAAGTATTCATTTTGCAAAGACCTTTTGCATGTCCTCGATGCTGCACTATACCGTAGTGTAAAATGTGCTAATTTAAAAATCTTGATCACTAGTTCGATTAATTTGTTGAAATGCAAGCACACACACGCTATAGTGCATTTTTTCCCCCAACTCTATAAAATTGCTTTAGGACAGAAAAATTACCATAAAAAAGAATTTAAAGAAAGAATTCGGACTGTTAATTTCAGAAAATCTCAATTTATATCCATTTTTTTCTTTGTTTTAGAATTTAAAAGTTTTGTATTTGCATACAAATTTAAGTTATGGCTTGAAAATGTACAATGACAATTAGAACAAAAATGACGAGTTGTGATAAATTTTAAACATAATTATAAAAGCATTAGTATTACAGATTATTAGTATATTCAATTACAGCTATTTGTATTACAGCTATTTATTTGAGTGTAAGCACTACAAAAGCGAGAAAAGATATTTTTGAATACAAGATGGAATTAATACATATATTAAAATAATTCGACATTATTTGAACTTTTCAAATCCTTTTATTAAGGAATTTGCCATTCATGAACAGAAATAAATACGTCGTTAAAAAATGTAATAAAAAAGTTAAATATTGCATAAAGAGCTAACAAAATAATTGATATTTTATAAACTTACATTAAAATTTGATTACTATAATTTAATAAAAATAAATTCCAATATTATGTTTTTAAAAGAAAATAAATATGAAATTACTTTTAAAACAGTTTAAATAGTCAAAAAAAATTTTTTCGTCCTCCTATTTCTTTGAGAACACAAAAATTCATCTGATTTTTGACTCGCAACCTGCGAGTGCTTCTTTTCGCTAACGAGTTGGCCCCTTTTAATCTGGGTCTTTTGTTGCGATTTTTCCCTCTCAGACGATATTGGTGGCAGCTCAACCGAAACCTGGAAGAAATCGTCTGCTCGAGTCGTCTTCCGAACAGAACAGAGCGAGTGTTCGCACAGCCGAGGAAGTTCTGTAGTATTCTTCTCCTGCCTTCTTTGTTGTCAATGAAAGAGCATTGTTTTGGTGTTCCACTCATCTAAGGCGCTTTGTGGATAATTACTCCCCTTATTTCATGGAACTTCCACAAAAGTTCATTGATTTAGCGGTATAATTTGAAGAGAATATGTAATTGTGGATTTCAAATGTTTGTTTATCTAATGTGCATGAAGCCTATGGGTAAGTAGAAAAACTCACAATCTCTTTATTTATAAGGAAAAGCTCAAATTTTTAAAAATTATATTATTTAAATTAATTCTAATTTTCAAAGCATGTATTTTTTATCAGTATATTAAATTAACGTCTATTAAAATGACGTCAATTTTGTTTTTATAAAAATAATTTTAAATCGTTTGCATCATAATCAAACATCATAGTCATTGGATGATGACTATGAATACAAGGATGTAAATCATACATCATAGTATTTTTCATTATAAAATAAAAGGAAATTTCTGAGTAAACACACAAGTCAGTTTTAATTACTTTCAATTAATAATAATTATCGAAAGTAATTAAAAAGGACTTGTAATGAATAATTAGTTTTAATTATATCTAATTACTTTCAATGTTATAAGATATGTTATATGCTAAAATGTTAGAATTTGAACTTGTTAAACAAGCTTATTGTTATTTGATGTCTTATGTAAAAAATATTATTTCGTTTGTTATTATTTTACAATTACTTTTATCATTTTTGCTTCTATTGGGATTCATATATATTTTTTTCACCCCTTGCCTGCTAAAAATGTTGCTCAAGCTTTTGATTCTTTTTGAGAATAAAAACATTTATCTTGTAAATCTGTTCACGTAAAAACAAACTTCTACTGCATATGTAAATACATGAATTTTTTTGATAGTTCTGTTCATTATTTAGTTTTTCGTCAATTTACTATATGATTGGAAGACATTTAAAATTCTTAAGACAAATAGAATATTTTTATTTGCAAATAAAAAAAACTGTGATTATATTATGTCATATCAATTAAAATTTATAAAAAGTCACATGAATTATTAATTTATTGCGGAATCATTGAAGCTTCATTCCAAATTATGAGATATGAGTAACAAGCAAAAATTTTTTTATCATGTTTATTTAAATAAATTGAGCGTAATTACTTAGAGAATGGTAAATTAATTTGCGGTTTAAAAACCCGCTTTGTAGTTCAATAATTTAGTACCAGTTTCATTCCAAGTAATATACACAAACATTAGCTTTAAAATGCTACGAATATCGAAACAAACATCAATAAAAGTTTTTATCGTTTTTGTAGTCATCAATAAATAAATTTGATTACATTTTACAAAATTCATAACAGGAAGCCGACCACAAATACATGTAAACAATAAAAGTGAAAAAGAAAAGGGACAGAAGAAACTTCCTGTAGACTGTCTGAGGTCAGAAAAGGGCAATTCAGTGACTTGCATAAAACTTACTTAAAAAAACAAACAAACAAAAAAAAAACACTTACTTATTTCTTAAAACTTACTTACTTACTTTGCATAGCTCTCAATTGTAAATATTAACGATAATTTCAAAGGTCAGGAATCAAATTAGAATTCAGAAAAATTATTACAAAAATTCTTATGTAATTCTTTTTGTAACGATTTTTAAAAAAAGAATAAATAATTTTTAACAAATAAAACTTTTATATATTTGTGATAACAATAAAAATAATTATTTAAAGCATTAATTTATTTTTATGTTATTATTCATTTTTATATAATCACAGTGATAATCAATTCGAATTAAAAAAAAAATATATTAAATAATTTTCTCTTCAAATCTGGCCTTTCCGCCAGTTTTAAGGTTTAAAAAAAAAAAAAATGTTTTGCTTAAAAAAAAAAAAAAAAATTAGTAGTTGGTTTGTGACTGGCCAAAAGGTAAGAAATTATGATTTTATATTTAAAGAAAATTATATTCTTCATTAATATGGGCTATTTTAAAAATAGTTCCATATATTTTATTGTGATAATATTCTTACAACTGAAAACTGTAAATGATATTTAATATTGACTGAAGTTACAATTTAATTTGTTTAAGAGTCCATGTAAATGTAAAAATACAAAAATATTTGGTTTACCTCGTGTGTAACACGAATTTCTTTAAGAAAGCATTTTGTCCTATACCCTCTTGTGCATATTACAACACCCAACATAACTATGGATTTAAGGTCTTTCTAGGTTGTTAACTACAATAAATTCCTATTATTTGTAAAATAAAAAAAGTAAACAATATACATAAATAGAATATCAAAACGAAAAACAAAAAAATCTTATTTCTATGATTGACACATTAAAATTTATTGTTTAGTTAATATCATAGCTTTATAAAATATGTTACTGACTATAGTGAATTTGAACTGATAATTTAAATTTAAATTAATAAAACCAAAACTAATAATAAAAAAGTACAACGTCAATTAGCATCATTAGTCATTTGTTTCATAACTATTTTATCTTTTGCTCAATAAAAGAATCTTTTAGAATTTCTGTAAATTAATTAGAATATAATTGTTCCATTAATTCGAATATAAATAATTAGAATATAATTCTTATATTAATTCTATTAATTAGAATATAAATAATTGAATAGAACGATATTGAACGAATAGAACGATAGAACATCAACAAATGTAAGTTACAATCATAATGTGATAAAATAATGACTCTACTTGCTTAGTCAGAGTTCTCATAACCATAAGACTTCCGTTGCATATCTGTTACGGTTCAAAGAAAAAATACATAATGTTTAACAAAATTCAAGAAAACACTTTAAGTAATGCAAACATTATACTGACAATTATACAGAAATATTCAAACCAAAATATTTAAAATAGGATTACCTATTAAAATCAAAGACAAATTATAAGAACAAATAAAAAAAGATTATTTAATCCATTGTAGAGAAAAACATTAATAACCAACACACAGTTAAATTAGTAACAGATAAAAAAGAAAAATCAGAACGGTAAAATTGGCAAAGCAGATGATTTTTAACAGCATTCTGTTCTAAACAAAGAACGTTTTCCAAACAGTTATCAGATGTTCTCACCAACTAGACATTTGATTTGTTCTTACGAACAAAAATTATCCGTAGAAAAATTACAACCGGAAGTGAAACCGACGAAAAATTAGTGATCAGAACTTGAATGAAAATAAAAAAAGGAGCGGATGAAAATAACACTCTTTGAGAATAGTCAACAACAGGTGGTCGAAAATGCCTTCCCACACCTGCTCCCCCATTTTTCACCAACTTTCCAACACCTGCTCTTTTCGAAATCTATTTATGTATAGTACAACTTCGAATTTTTCTTTATTTATTTATTTATTATTTTTAAATTTTAGTTTGTTAGAAATAAAAAAAGTTGTAATGCAACATAAAGAAAACGAGAATAATAACAATAATACAAACGCTTTTTTTATTAAACTAAAAGCCGTTTTTTTTTAGCCTTTATATTTCATTTGTTTAGATTATTATTTATTGTTTATTTTTAGCAATAAATGAATATTAGTTTTTTAAAGAATGGTAATCTATTAAATATCATTGTTATTATTTTGAACTAACCAATATTTTGAAATTAATCAAATCGAATTTCGAAATTAATTCTAATCCCATTCGCACTAAATATCCTTCTATATTTTTTATTTTTAAATATATTTAATGCTATCTATAGATATAACAAACGCGCCACATTTAATAATCAATGATATTTAATTAATTATATTAAGAGAAAAAATTAAAATAGTAAAAAAATTGTTAATTGGAAAGAGTTAAGAAATGTTAAATAAAATTTCTTTTAAATTGTATTAAGGAATAGATTAACTATTATAGATGTACCAATTAAAGTAATGATATTTAATTATTTAATCAACATCAAAATATTTTATAATTTTTCACTATTATAGCTAATTGAACTTTTCATTAAACTATGTCCTCCAATAATTAACTCAATATCAATATCATCAATTATCATTATTATGATTAATTAATGTCATGACTTGCTTATATTTTTAAATTAAAATTAATAAAAAAAGAAAAAAGATTTAGTTTTTAAAATAAAATTTTCTTTTTATTTAATAGTATTTTGGGTATATGAGATTTTTTTGAAAATTTTAAGTTTTAATTAATATCCATATATAATTGTTACAGGTTGTTAGACATTTTAATTTAATAAGTATTATTTTCACCAATTTAACAATATTTAATCAAATAACTAAGGCAGATATCTAAATTTTTGCCGATTTATTTAATTAAAAGAATTCAATTTATTAATTAAAATTTAATTATAAAATTTATTTAATTATTGTTTTATTTTACCTCGTGTTTTATTGACTGTTTACTAAGTAAAAGGTTTTCACTGTTATCAGTTAAATTTTAATTATTTAATTAAATTTTTAGTAGGCAATGAAAACTTTTTCAATTTATACATTTCTGTAAAAAATAAGAATATCAATTGAAATATCAATATTTAGTATGTGCAAAGTGTTTTTGTGTTAAAAATACTGTGTTTGTGTTTTTGTACAAATAATTAAGCTTTGATCAATGCTTTTTATATACAATTTTTTACTGGCAATTATTTTGTAGCACGTAAAGTTACAAAGCGGGTTTTTTGTCGGACCATTCGAATATTACGGAAAATTCTCCTTATCATACGAAATTTCTATAATAATTTCACTTTCACACATTTGATGGATTGGGAAGAATTCCTGCATAGTATTTTTAGAAAATATCTGAAATAAATAAATAAAATACTACTTAAAATAATCTTAAATTTTTATTAATACAAAATATTTAATATATTACAATAAATTTTACATTTTCTAGAAAGTTTGAACAGTTTGATATAAAAAAAAATTGAAATTTATATTAAATGGCTAACAAAAGTTATTATACAATAACAATATTAACCTAAAATATTGATTGTTTAATTTAACCTTTTTGGTTAATATTTAAATAACATAATATTTTTATATATTTAAAAAAATTCTAAATAATTGAAGTTTTAATTTCAATAAGAATAAACATAGATATTTAGCTTTTATATATTCATAATAACTATATCAAAAATAATATATATATATTTCGATTTATAGGAATACATGTTAGGAAATACATGTAGTTAATATTATTCTTACGGTCATAAAAAAATTCTAAATTATCTGCCGAATTACTGTCAATAAGGCTAACTACTTAACACTACAGTGCATACTGGACCATGGCCGTCTGACTACTAGTAGATTCCGAAACAGGGAATGTTTTCTTTTTACGTGGTAGGGTCGTTAGCCCTACGCCCAACGTTCTACAGTCATATTAGAAAGGGAACTATGGTTTAAAGTGTATTCTGAACCACTGCAAACATTAATGGCATCGTCGGGACTAGAACCACAAACCCGTGGTACCGAGCTCCAAAACTATCAATAAGAAGAAATATAAGAACCCATTTTCTTTAGATATTAGAATTCTATAACCATATAAAAAACTATCACACATAAACTGAAATAAAAAAAAAACAGTACATAAACCATATAAATATGTTGTTGTTTATTTGTTTATTATATACAGTTCTCCAACAGAAAAATAAATTATCTTATTTACAAATCTTTCCAAAATAGACAGTTTGACAGGACCCTTCTAAAAACCGGGCCCTAGATATATGCGTCATTTTCTGTGCGATGCCCTGCCATTCACTCGTGGCTCAGTGATAACGAGCGCCGTTAGTGAGCATTAAGGCCGGGTTTCCATCCGTTGGTGGCTATGTTGTAGACACTGTTTCAAAAACGAGGAGACTTGATGGCGTTTGTGACGTTAAGCATCTTGGCTCGTTAGTCGGACTACCTGGTGGGAGTCTTCCGGGTTTTCTCCCGTACGATACATCGGGGTAGTTCCCCCTAAATATCTTTCCGGAAGACACTGCCCTCCTTCTTCAGCGACTCGAAGCCAAGTCAGATTTCTATCTGCGAGTGCTCCATCGCAAAGAAGCTGCGTCCCCCTCTTCCCTCCTTCCATGACAACAAATTTTGAACGAACACCCTTAAGGATTGGCATCTGCGGAATTACACTTCATCTTCATTCTTCGTCGAGCCACGAGGAAAAGTCATACCGGCATGCAAACGAAATATTTTATCATTTGTCCATTACCGAATCAAGAACTCTTCGTTTAAAATTTCTCTTTATAGACCGAATTGCTTGGGCATATCTTGTTAGAGTTAAATTACAGATTAGTCATAATCTTGGTAATTTGGAGTGTTGACAAAGGAAATATTGCAACCTTTTTTTCTCCTACACACTGGCAAGAGCGCCAACCTGTGGCATGCGGGAGAAAAGGTAAGTCGGCCTCGAGGCTATTACCCGACGGGAAGTACAGCGCAACTTGCGCTCCGCTGAGAAACGTTTAGTTTGTAGACTCCCATCCCGAGAGGAAATATATTTAGCGCACACTGGCGCATCTCACCCGGAGGAAGTATAGTTCGCGCACCCTACGCGTAGCCGAATTTCGGCTTTTCAGCATAGAAGTGGAGTCCTTCTATAAATCTTTAATTATGTCTCTAATTGTATGTGTGTGGTGTTTGTGCGTGTGTCAAGAAAGCTGTGAGTTCTTCAACCTGTTCCACAAATATCTCAACCCAACCACGCCCCTCTACAAGATTGCATTAAGGTTATTATGCAACGTTTTCTAACAATTATTGATTAAAGTTATTTCTCCAAATCTCAAAATCTGTGAGTTATCTATTAAAAAATCACACATCAATTTCAGATTGAAAACGCAGTAGGAAAAAAAAATTCACACAATTTCTTATATGAACACATTCGTGCCTTTTGAAATGTTAAACACTGTGACTAATGTTTCTCGAAATGCTTTTTCCATTGTTTTGCTCTGCTGGAAATTCTGCTCTGTGATGCTCGTGTGTTTGTTTCGCAATCAGACCCCTAGACCTTGCTGTGTTCCAAAAGTTCGATCATGGATTTGACTTCCCTTTGTGACCTACAAAGGTCACTGAATAGATCGAGTTTGTGTGTGAAATGAGAGATGAATGGTTTTTATTGTTGTCATTTCAGAGATGAATGGAGAAGCATAGCATTGGAAGATGTAATAGCAAAAGGGTTGTTTCAATCTTTCATTCTTGTTTTGATCAGAATTAATCTTTTTTTTCTCCTCTCTCTGAGTTCTTAGCGGCCTGATGGTCAGTTGGTTGGAGCTCTGGCCTTTGGGGCCCGCAGGTTTCGGGTTCGAATCCTTCGGAACTCGAACCCGAAACCTGTAGTACCGAGCGCCAGAGATGAACAAATTTCACCAAAGCAAATTATTATTATGCTTCGTTTAATCTATACTTTGTAAAGCTTTTTACACAAAAGGAAATGAATTCATTCCTTCTAAAGGCTTCAGGTTCGAATTCTGGCTGTGGCATGGATGTCTGGTAACCAGTTCAGAATCCACGTTAAACAGTATGTCCCAGTCTAATTATCTCAAAGTGTGTACAAAATGACTGTAGAGCAATAACTTCTGAGTTTTTAAGGAATTGCAATATGCATGAGATGGAGATGCGAAATTTATTTAAGGGAAAATTGCGTAGGGCTGGCAACCCTACCCCCAATATGCGGCAACCCTACTCCCAATATGCAATCCACTTAAGGAGACGCGAAATTTCTTTTAGTGAAAATTGCAATCATTAACACAAAATATAAGTAATGCACTCTAGTGCCGAAAAAATTAAATAAAGAAAGAGTAAGTAAAATTATACTGGGGGCCTGATTGGCCGAGTTATTGACGCTCGGTGCCCCAGGTTTCTGGTTCGAGTCCCGGTGGGGGCCATATATGTTTGCAGTGGTTTAGAATCTACTTTAAGCCGTAGCTCCCGGTCTAATACGACCACTACTATTGCATCACACCACATCACTGTGCGTAGAGCTGAATTGTCCCTTTAGAATTTGGGAATGATGTAGGTGAGAAGTCTGACTGGGCTCTGCAACTCTCTTACAGTTATATGAGACCGGGACCTACGACGTAAAGTGGATTCGGAACCACTACAAACATCCCTGGCACCGCCGGGACTCGAATCAGAAACCTGAGGTACCGAGCGACAAAGCGCTAGTCTTAGCCTTCCAGGACCGTTCATAAGGAATAGCAATATGAGCGATATGGAGACGTGATATTTCTTTTAGGGAATATTGCAATCATTAATACAAAATATAAGTAATGCACTCTAGTGCCGAAAATAGGTAAAAACAAAAAGACTATGTAATATTATGATGGGAGCCTGATAGCCAAGTTATTGTTGCTCGGGGCCACAGGGCTCAGATTCGAGTCCCGGCGGTGCCATGAATGCTTGTAGTGGTTTGGAATCCACTTTAAACTGTAGAGCCTGGTCTAATATGACTATTGGGCGTATGGATGACAATCCTAACCCGTAAAAAGAAAAGCATTCCCTGTAACGAAATCTGCCTGTAGGCAGACGGCCTTGGCCCACTACGGGGCTGTTGCGCCAATGAAGAATATCACGTATCAAATTATTTATTTGTTTATTTATGATATTACATTATTTCTTAATGCATGTAAAAAATAAAATATTTACATGCTATAAAATTTCCGACATATGAACGGAATGAAGAATTATAATATATTCATATGTCGAAAATTTTATAGCATATAAATATTTCATTTTTACATAACATGAAAAATAATTTATAAATTAATTTAATTAATTAATTAAGAGGGAAGGAAGGAAGTAATTAATTTATTAAGACGAGATAATTATAATCATAGTGCGTCCTGATAGCCGAATGACTAGCTCTCGGTGCCACAGGTTTCGGATTCGAGGTCGGAGGGCCATGGATATTTATAGTAATAGGAAATCCCCTTTTAAACCGTGGGTCCCAGTCTAATATGACTGTAGGGCTATTAACCCTACCCGTAAAAAGAAAAACATCTCGTGCTTAGAATCTGCCAGAAGGTCAATGAAGAAGAAAATTACGATAATTCATGGAGAAAAAAAAAAATAAGTAATGCACTAAGTAGTTTCGAGAAGAGACGACAATAAGAGATTAGATAAAAGATTAAGAATGGAATAAGAGATAATTCGAATAAGAGATTTCGACAAATGAGTGATTGGAAGGATTTAATTCAAGTTTAAAACTTTCCAAAAATGCAAGGTATTAAAATAAAAATCTTCTTAGGCAAGGTTGCAATACAGGCGAGATGGCGAAGGGAAATCTTTTCTCGGAAAAGTACAATAAATCATAAAAAAAAAGCAAAAAAATGCATACAATACACAGAAAAGGAATTTACTAAATAAGCAGAATAATTGAAATATACATGCTGATTTTCAAAGGAAAAACAGTAAAGATTTCAGAATATGAAGAAGTGAAAAATGTAATTTCAATATGTTAAAATTTTTCAAGGAATTTGTCTTCGTAAGGTATTGAAATAGCAATTTATATACTTTTATCATATCGAAGAATGCAGCTTAAACAAAGAGGATTATAAATAGCCAAAAAATAATTTGTCAAACACAACGTACTTACTCACGAACACGTTATATTAATAATAATAATAATAATAATAATGATAATAATAATAATAAAGGCTTATGAGTGGTTTTAAAAACATTAAAGACCTAAAGTAATCTTTAATTAGCTGTAAAAAATTCGATTGAGTAAAATAAAATTTTGACTATTGTTTCATATAACATTGTAAAAGTTACTTAATTACCATAGAGATACCTATAGAGATTTTTACAAAGCATTTAGGGCCTAATGGACGAGTGAATGGCGCTCGGGGCTATAGGTTCCAGACCTGCTTGGTGCCATGGATGTTTGCAGTAGTTCAGAATGCACTTTAAACCTTCCAATATAACTCCTTCTAATATGACTGTTAGGCGTAGGGATAAAAACCCTTACCATAAACATTAAACCTAACATTAAAGATAAAACCCTCTTCAGCGACACGGTGCCAAGTCAGACGTTTACCAACCTGTGTTCCATCACAACAGAAGCTGCCCCATCTTCTCTTCTTGCATGAGTAGACTATTGGATGGACCATGGGGTGTCCGTCCCAAGCTGCAGAACACTGAGGATGAGTCACACACTGCATTTAAAGAAATATAATTAGTACAATATTATATATGTATATATATATATTTCTCAGGGACCTGAATGGCCGAGCAGCTAGCTCTCTGGCTCTCGGTATCACAGGTTTCGGTTCGAGTCACGGCGCTGCCATAGGTGTTGTAGTGGTTCGAAATCCATTTTAAACCGTAGATCCCGGTCCTAATAGGATCGTAGACCGTTGTGGGGGTAGTGTTATTCCGCTTTCGTAGCTAATCTTCAAGTTACATGACCTCCTGGGTAGTGCTAAGTGAGTAATGTAGGTGCAGCACTTGCCTGAAGGCATCTAAGACAATTGTCTAAGTGTTTGCCAGCTGCATTGGAACAAGAAAATATATATTTCGCAACGCTTGTGTTTCCGGCTGTGAATTACTTCAATTTAGATTTCACAATTATCAGAAGTGCTTCTAATACAAATCCTTGCTGAACTGAAATAAATTTCGAAATTTAATCAGTATTCTTTTAAAAAAATTACCCAATTAGGTTTTCCGTGATTTGCAAATTATTCATGGTCATGAGTTTTTATGCTGTTGCACTGTTCATCGACAGACCGACGTAAAATAAATAAATAAATAAAACATACTAATCGATAATTTGCTACCACCTAAAATTTTGTATAAAAATTAAAAAAAAAAAAAAAAAAAAAATCTGCATTGCGATTTTTCCAATAAAAATGTCCCTCGGCCAATTAGCAGTTTAGGATACAAAGAATTTTGAATGTCGCCAAATGGGAAATAAGGCGTTCTTCGATGGCAGCGGAGGATTAAGGAAGCAGACAGTTAAGCTTCCCCTTTTGCCCGTGTCAATAAGCAATCTTAGATTTCAAAATCTGATAGCCATAGGGAGGAGTTTAGATAGTATAGGGAGAGAATGAAAGTATTGATAGGGGAGAACGTTGAACTTCACACTTCAAACAATAAAAACTATTGTTAAATGTGCAATGTCGCCTAAGAAAAGAAAGCTATTCAATCAGATGTGTTAGTGAAGAAAGAGAAGATACTATCTTGAACAGATATGAATGAATCTAGATGAAAATAGTTAATAAGTTGTGTTTTCTGAAGCCTTACAACGCCGGGTTATATGTGCTAGTATATATATATATATATATATAATTATCCAGAAAAAGATGGAAGGCAGTATAAAGTTTTTAATTTGAAGAAATTGAATTAAATGCACTTCTTTTCTGTAATAATTACCGTTCTATGAAGGAGTTGTCGAACAGCTATGAAACGTTATCAAACCTTTGATTTAAGAGAGAATTCATGGTACGAGAAGAAAGATTACAAGAATACTAAATAATGAAATAACAAGAATGCAAAAATCAAAAGAAAATCTATTGATACGGCTTTGTGAATCCAAAACTTAATTACTTAATGGATTGTGATATTATGCGATTAATATTATTTAGATGTTTATATAGATAAACAAAATAGAGCTTATAGTTCTATACTACTGTTCACAAAAAGTAAGAACAATTATTTTATTTTTCAAAAACTCTTTTATTTATTCTTTTCAAATCTATTTCATCACCTTCAAAGTAATCCCTCCTCCGGACACATAATGCACTTATGCCAACTTTTTTCAATCCTCAATGCTTGCTAAAAATTCATCGGCAGGGGTTCAAAAATTCATCGGGCGACGATTCACGTTGAATCTCTTCAATCGACTCCAAACGGTGTCTGTACACTGGTCTTTTTCGAGTCCGTACACTGTTTTTTTTAATATTACTTACTGTTAAGTATAAAAAACAATTTTCAAATGTAAAATGAAAATTATACTTTCTTCGAAAAAATACCAACTTTTACATGCGATCTAGCAAATAATAATGGTTATTTACAAAATTAATATATATATATATATATATATAAATATATATCGATTTCTTTTAAAATATTTTTCTTATTATAAAATAATGCAAATTCTCTCCTTTCAGTGCTTGTAGCAGGACAAGAATTTAATTCCTACTGATGGCGTGTGCTATATAGTTATTATTTTCAAAAACGGATAGATATGTAGATTGTGTTAGGCTTTCGTATAGTAATTCAACTCATAATAGCTTTAAATTTTATATTTAATGTTTCTTCTGTAATATTTTTCAAAATATATTAATTCTATATAAACAATTAAATTTAAATAATACAGTCTTTTCCTAAATCTTATAATAATATACTTTTAATTATGTAATGATCCACTTGATTTCCAATGGTATTCTAAGATTAAATCGATCGATAAGCATTAACCATATTGCAGAAGAACAAAATTCGGTTACCTTTGACAATATGTGCTATGGTTGATGACAATGCAATGTAATGGTTGATGGTCGGACCGCTTTGTTGTATTTCACCTTTTCTACAATACAATTATTAAAATCTGACAGCAGATATTCAATGCCATGTATAATGAAGTTCAGGGAAATTAGAGAAATGTCTGGCGACCTTCACAGATTGAAAGAACTACAGATTGAATATGAACAGAACCACGAGTTGTCGCATCGTGATTGATAATAGACCATGAGCTGAGAAAATGTCTACTATAAAATGAGAAGTGAGGATTTTTTTTTGAGAATCTGAATTTTCTTAAAGGAGGTTTTTGGTGAAGAAGAGTTAGGGAGACGAGTCGATCAGAAGGATTTTTCTCTGAAGTGATTGAATAGGCCGGAGTTTCCGCTTGTTTTTCAAAGTGAACCCCTTGTGGTTTCATGCATCACGCCGTGTGATAATTAAGGTCTGCCGCAGACCAGGCAATTAGATTAGACGTAGACTCGAGAACTCTGAAAATCTCCGACCTTTGGAGTGAACTATACTTGTGATTTAATAGTTCACTTGTGTTCAAATTTATATTTTTAATTTTTATTTCTTTGTATAACAATCCAATATTATTCTATATTTGTAAATATATATATATATATAGTGATTGTAAATAAAGATTAAAAGTAGTCCCATGATCCTGTCAGTGGCTTTTCTTCTTGAAGTCGTTATAGTTCTAATATAGCCGAGACGTTACACCTCCCGAAAACCATTTGTTGACTAATCTCATTGTCCTGCAGTGCAGGACGGGCATCCCATGAGTGATCTACTCATGGATGGAGGGAAAGGGGCAGCTTCTGTTGTGATGGAGCACCCGTAGGTAGAAGTCTGACTTTTGCTCGGTGACGCTCTACAGTACCTACAGCTATTACAGCTCTTATAGGAGACCGGGGCTTAAAGTGGATTCCGAACCACTACAAACGTCCATGGCACCGCCGGGACTCGAATCCGAAACCTGTGGTACCGAGCGCCAGAGCGCTAGCCACGCGATCATTCAGGCCCCCCGAAAACCATTAACTACACTGTTTCAGGAAGCCATGTTAAATTATTGTAAATGTTCAATAAACTTAGTAAATTCATAATCCAACGTAAAGATCTGTAAATATTGTGAATAAAAAAATAATGTGGTATATACAATGTGGCATTCTATTAGAATTACTTTTACCCAAAGAAAATATCTTGTTTGTTCAAACCTTCTTCCCAAAGTTTTCCTACCTCTTTTCTTAAATATGCAATGTTTCATTTTTAAATTTATTTTGTAGCTTGATCATTAATTGAATTGTAAATCCCTGTAATAATTGAGATGTAATTTTTTGCAGATCTCATTGGACGTCTCCAACACATGACTCAATTCCAACATCGCTAAATCGTACAGGGAGTGCAAGGTTGCACCAGTTCACAACTCAAGAATGACGATTGTGTTCAGTGCTGCCAACCCCCGTTCACCCAAACGATACTCGGATTTCTATCCGTCGACATCAACCCCGTCCGGAACATCCAGGACGAAGTCAAACTTTCGGGTCGAGACTTGACGACAATACCCGAATATGTCCGAAGAAACGTGCACCTGAGGATCTTGATCTGTCCAACAATTGCTTGGGCCGTCTGAAAGAGAGTGTGGTGGCAGAACTGTGCGGTCTGAAAACTTGACGAGACTGAATTTATCTGTGAATGAATTGAAAAGTGTGCCCTTGATTTTACACTGTTTCCGTTCCTTGAAGCATTGTGCTTGTCTGGAAATGAACTGGAGGAGCTACCGAAAGGGAATCGTCAGTTTGCACAGGTAAGTTGCCTTAGGGTTTTTTTTAAAAATTATTTTCTTCTTCATCATTGGTGGCTTGCGCTCTGGTCACAGGTTAAAGTTTCGAATACTGGCGGTGCATGGATATGGTTCGAAATCCATGTTAAATTGTAGGTCCCGGTCTAAGTAGCCAAAAAGTGTGCATCTTTAGAAAAAGGTTTATTGTTTTAAAATCTTCAATAAAAATCAAACACTCTTAAACAAAATTGTAAGGTATACAAGTCACAGGAGTTAGCTGCTAATCTACCAGATAGAAGATATTAGAGAATTTTTGCATACCGTATTTTGGACGTCCGTTATTTTTCTCCCTAGAGCGCATGCTCGTAGGAAAACATTATTACAGATACGCATGCGCAATTTCCTATAAGCATGAGCGCTAGGAGAAAAAAATAACGGACGTCCAAAATACGCTATGCAAAAACTCTATTATGTCATTAGATGTGACAACGTGACGCCACGCTTTCTGTTTATAGTAATTTAAAAGACATTTTTAAATTTTTATAAAAGTTATTGAATTAATTTTTATATGAAGTTATTTAATTAATTTGGGCCAAAACACAAAATAGGGCCAGTTGGGTTTTGGTGAGATTTTTGTGGCGCCAATTGGGCGATACATCGCCAAATGTCATAACCTGGGTTTCTTGTACCGTTTGCAATTCACTTCACTTACAATAGCAACCCCGCTACTTGGCGCTGTTAGGCGAAAAGATTTTTTGACGCCATTCTGCGATTTTACATTAATTTTTATATAAAATTATAAAGTTTAATTTTATATAAAGTTATTATTGCTTCAAATTTTCCAGAAAAGTTTTAAAAATAATATTTTATACGAACAAATATTACTTTAATAAAGTATTATCAACGAAAGTTTGCCAGCATATGATTGAAAAGTAATTAGCATCAATGAATATGAGTGAAATTTTTACTACTGTCTCTTTGAAACTTGTCCAGATGTACTTTTGACTATTACATTCCACAAATATCATCTGAAGAAGAAAAGATTTATAAAGGGTCTGATGGCTGAGTTGCTAGAGCTGGGTAAGGTTTCGGGCTCGAATCGGCGGTGCTATGGATGTTTGTAGCGGTTCTGAATGCAATTTAAAACCTTAGGATTCTGTCTAATAACAATCTGTCTTATTAGACAGGGTCCTAATAATAATTCTAATAATAACCTGCCTTAACACTTTAAACCAGGGATGTGCCAACTCCGGCCCGCCGGAAGCTTCTATCCGGTCCGAGGATAGAATTTTAATTTGCCGGTCCGAGGCAAATTAAAAGAAATATATATTTATATATTATACATCCATCTCCTATTCTACATTTAAATATTATTTTTTTTATTAAAAATTATTATTTTTAATTTTATTTTTATCTCATTTCCCGAGGTTAAATTCAATACCCTCATTAAATGAAGAGAAGCTTAAGAATTTTGAAGATGGCTTGAAAAACTGCATTTTGAGTTCGAACGCAGATTTCAAGATTTCAGTGCCATTCAAACAGAATTGATCATTTTTACCATGCCTTTCAACGTAAAATTGTGAAGCAGTGAGGTCAGATTTGCATGTTGAATGAATTGAGTTGAAATCTAACAATCATCTCAAGCAGTTGTTTCTAAATATGCCAAAGTTAGATTTTTATAAATCATTATCGAAAGTAAGTTTCCCAAATTGAATATCTCACGACCTGAAAATCAGTGCTATGTTTGCGTGTCATCTTATATATGTGAACAAGTGTTTTCAACTATGAACCTTAGAAAGAATTATTTCAGAAGTAGACTGACAGATGAGCATTTAGCCTTCGTTCCTTAGAAACAGTACATCTCACTTCGAAGCTCAATATAAGGAACTTTAAAAATGAAATCGCAATTTCATTCATCTTATTAACATATTTAAATTGTAATACTTGTATATTGTTTTTAAAATTTTTAGAAAATTTACTTTGCCCGCCAAACTTTTTTTTTCGATTTTTGGCCTCGCGACCGAAAGTTTGCCATCCCTGTCTTAGGGGGTTTCAGGGTTTTTGTTATTTATGTCGTGTAAAAATATAGTTCCTTTGTAGTAGTGTATGCTGTATATCTTTTAATTTACTAATTATTTTTGTATCGTTATTATTTTAAAATTTGTTATTGATAACAAAAAGTTTATGTAATGTTCAGATGTTTCGAAATCTGCCAGTAGGCAGGCCCCTGGTACACCAAGGGCTGTACGGCATTGAAGATGAAGAATTGAGAATACTTGAGAATTCACTTCACTTAACAATAACAATCCGCTACTTGGCGCAGTTTGGCAAAAAAGATTTTTTTTGACGCCATTCTGTGATTTTCCATTATTAAATTCCTTCTATTAGCTCACACTCTCCCCTATATATATCTTGTTCAAATTTTCAATCGTTCATAAAATACTTTTATTCATCCGCTCGTGTTCAAATACCTTTTTGTGAACTTGTAGTGGATGATACTCGATGTTAATACAGTTTTTCAAATATCAGTAATTAAATTTCTAATTACTTAATTTTAGTTTTTAGATTTAAGTTGCATATATCTACGAATAGATGGCGCCAGATAAACTTAAAAAAAATGAATACAAATTATTTGTGAAGGACTTTCTGCAATAGAGTGAAAAAAAGTAGGAATTGACTTTAAAAATTTTTTTCTATATTACTTGTTTTTTTTCTTGTCTTCTTTTCTATTGGCTTGATTTTTTGCTTTTTTTTTTTTTTTTTTTTTTGAACATCGGGTCTGATGGCCGAGTGGCTAGAGCTCAGTAAGGTTTCGCCTCGAACCCCGGCGATGCTATGGATATTTGTATAGCGGTTCGAAATCCATTTTAAACCATATATTATGGTGGAACAGAAGAAAAAAAATAAAAGGAGATTTGGCCTGATGAGTCTTGAGATAAATCAGGAGCTTGAATGAAGTTGATTGAGGCTGAGTCGTACTTTTCATTTTTGCCTACATCCAAATAATAACTGGTGCGTTTTTACCATTGGTAAAAATTCTAATTTATTTGAAACAATAAATCATATTTTCACGTTTGATTATTTTGGGGGGCCTGATGGCCGGAGAGGCTCCACTCGGTACCACAGGTTTCGGGTTCGAGTCTTGGCGGTGCTATGGATGTTTGTATGTGGCTCAGAATCCACTTTAAAACCGTAGGTCTCGGTCTAATAGATAGTAGAGCGTTGTGGGGGTAGTGTTACCAGTCGCGTCTGTAACATATCTTCTAGCTACGCGTGCCCCTTTTGGTAGTGCTAAATGAGTAACTGCGGTGCAGCCCTTGCTTATGGCATAAAGATTACGAGCTGCTTCTGTATTGCCATCTGCATTTTAACAACAGAAAAGATTTATTGTTTTAAAAATCTTCAATAAAATCAAACACTCTTAAAAAAAACTAATTAATTAGAGGCAGGAATTAAGGAATGGTTGCAAGACATTCTAATTATCTATTCTTATTGATAAACAAGTAACATAAAACAATTTTTAAAGTCAATTCCTACTTTTTTCATTATATTGTAGAAAAAGTCCTTTATAAATGATTTTCATTCATTTTTTAAGTTTATCTGGGGGCCATCTGTTGGTAGATATATGCAACTTAAATCTAAAAAAAAAAAAAAAAAAAAAAAAAAAAAAACTAAAATTAATTAATTAAATTTAATTACGGAATTAATATTTGAAAAAATGTATTAACATCCAGTGTCCTCCACTACAAGTTCAAAAAATGTATTTGAACTTGAATGGATGAATAAAAAGTATTTTATGAACGATTGAAAATTTGAACAAGATATATATAGAGAGAGTGTGAGCTAATAGAAGGGATTGAAAAAAAAAAGGAAAGAAAATTTTCTCAATTAATTTCCTCATGTTAGAAAATTAAGTGAATCCGTGAACCTGCAGGGAAATTTACTTAAATCCTCAACTGTTTCAACATGCAATTTACGTATCGCTGAATCTTCTCAACCAGAAAATTATCAACTTCTCTAATCGAAAATCGATTATCGATCAGATTTGCATGATATTACCCATGCATTAGTTCATTTCCCAAAAACTAAATCTAATTTTCCTTCTTGTTTGGGTCTGCAAAAAGTCCACTGACGTCTTCTTTTTTTGTTGACATTTTTCCTGCAACGACCTTGTTCACGAAGCCGTGGTAGCCATCCATATGTGGCAAAAGGAGTTGTAAGAATTTTTAGTGCGTGTCTGTCTTCATCTGTTCGTGTGATGTTCAACTCGCCATTTCAACTCAGCAGTTCCGGATATTGCACTTGTTGGAATGAATGCTGTTTTTAATCGAAGGATATGTCTTGCTTCGTTATGGTTATGCATGCAAGATGGAACGATATTGGCAACTCATGCATCAGTAATGTTGTCAGGTTCACTCACAGAGTCTATTTGTTTTGCAGATTGAAGGTCTTGTTTTGGTTGATGAATGCATTCATTTTATGAATTCACTTTTTAGCTGCGTTACAATAACTTTTTTTATTTTCTGTTATTATTTTTGTGTGAGTACATCAACAAAGTTTATGGGTAAACAAGACATTATCTTCCTAAAAATTTTAAAAATATGTTTTTATGAAGAAATTAAATTTGAAAAATTGCGTAGTTTCTGAAAAAAAGTATTGTATTTTGTAATGTAAAATTTAAAAGTCATTAGCGGAATTTAAATTTTTTTTTAAAAAACAAAAATTGTGTAGAAGATTTGGTTTTGATATTAGAATTTTTGAAAGAATTGTTTTAAAAAAATTGCAATTATATAAAAGATATACTTACGTATTCTATATTGATTCTGAATTGAATAGTACTAACTTATGCAGTATTAAACTATTAAAACTCCATATAATGATTAATAAAAGAATAGGATATTTACAGAAATTAAAAAAAGTTGTCATAAACAATATAGAGCCATATCGCTGGTAAAATAAAACACCGAGCCAGCCAGGATTCGAAACTGGAATCTCTTGATCCGTAGTCAGGCGCGTTATCCAGCGCCACTGTAATCCGCTGGAAACTCTGTTACAACTAGGTAATAAAGTTATTCAGCAAATCTCGATTTTAATGAATGGTACATTGCGTTTGTTTTATTGTGTGAAACTCCAACCCAATATGAAAGTAGACGGGAATGGTTATATATATATTTGCAAGCATCATTTTTTAATGCTATTCTAAATTACAAGGGATTT